>JABUQX010136328.1:0-10000 GCA_015478945.1 Trachelipus rathkii | reverse complement strand
CAAAATGATGACCGCCATTGTCCAGACACAGCTGATACCCCATGGTAACCAATGGAGGCTCAAAACTACACGAAACAGTTCATTTGGAATGTCGCAACATTGTCTTTCGATTTCCTTGATGCATTATCGTTCTTGGTTTTGAGCGATAAACTTTGTCTTGAGGTATTCCCATAAAAAGAAGTCCATTGGCGTTAGATCTGAGAACGCGCAGGGTATTCAATACTACCCTTTCGCCCAATCCATGTGCTTGAAATGG
This sequence comes from Trachelipus rathkii, assembly GCA_015478945.1. Lineage (NCBI taxonomy): Eukaryota > Metazoa > Arthropoda > Malacostraca > Isopoda > Trachelipodidae > Trachelipus > Trachelipus rathkii. Next base: position 9,744 of record JABUQX010136328.1, on the reverse strand, counting down.
CTGATCGAGGCGGCTTCACATCGCGATGGTGGTGAGGAGGTGCCCATCTTGCTGGAAAGTAAAATCAATGCCTGTTGTCACCAAACATCTTGTCAATGTGTGAACGACCGACTTCTGCAGCAAGGTTAGGTACCTGTCCCCATCCACCGCCCTTAATAAAAACGGTCCTATGATGCCCAATGCTGAAAACCCACACCACACAAGTTACCCTTGGTAGATTTAAATGGTGTTCAGCTTCTTAAACACATTTAACTCAGTAGGTGCCACACTATGGCGATTAACGAGCCATTTAATTTAAAGGTGGCCTCTATCGTCTGACATTTCTTGGAGGAAACCCTGCATCTTCTGCACATTTAGCAAGGTACCATTAACAAAATTGAAGTCTCCGGTCCGGATCGTCTTCATTGAGAGCATGGAGTAGTCTTGGTATGTAGCATTTCCAGCGTAGACGCTTCAAGATGCGATGGACACTATCTTTTGAGATGTGGGTCTCCCGAGCCATTTGTCGTAGAGATTTCTGTTCGGATGAAGGTTTCCTGTACCTGCTCTTCCTTGCAGGGCTGCGTATGTCCGTGGTCGTCCGTAGAACGTTTCTTGTTGGAGGTGTTGTGAGTGGTCCATTTGCTTCAAATTTCTCTCTGATGCGGACAATGGTCCGCTGCGTTGATAGCGGTTTATCGAACTCCCTTCTAAACCGTCTTTGCACTTCCGTGGCGTTTCCGGTAGTCCAATAGCATTTAAGGACAAACTTTCTCTTTTCAATTCTAAGTTGATCTCCTGACATTCTGTTACAGTAGTTACACCTGCAAAAACAAAACAGTAAATGTGTTAGTACATTTTTTGAGACACCCGTATATATATATATATATATATATTTGTTATTAAGTTATATATATATATATATATATATATATATATATATATATGTATAAACATGTAAAAATAGTTATATTAGATATATATTTTTTTGTATATATATATATATATATATATATATATATATATATATATATATATATATATATATATATTACGAATTTTAGATAAAAAAAAAATAACCTAACCTAACCCCTAACCTAACCTACCTTAACATATAATATAAATAATAGAAAAAGCAAACTAAATCAAAATTTTCCAGCTCCTCCAATTATACTTTGTTCGAATCGATACATTTCGTAAAAATAAATAAATTAGGACGAAATACGAAGGATATATATATTGTTAAGGTTACAGCAGAGCAGCAGCAGCAGGCTGGGCAGATATGGTTACTATATATATGCTATATATATATATACAGCAGAGTATATATATATGATATTATTGTTGTTAATACATAGATATATATTATTGGTTATATAGTTATTATATATATACATATATATATTGCTGGTTGCTATTATTAGTTATTATTAGCTATATATAGCTATTATACATATTACATATATTATTGTTGTTACACATACATAAGTATACATAAGTTGTTATTATATAAGAGTTATTATTATTAATATTATTATATTATTATTATTATATATTATTACTATACATATTATTATTATTATATATAAAGATATATATATATATTTATTATTTAATATTATTATTACATACATATATATATATATATTATTACATATATATTAAGTATAGTAGTATAGTATATAGTATATAGTATATATATATATATATATAAGGGCGTAGGTGGGGCAGGTAAAGTACTTGCCCCCTGGGCAAATCTTGGGCGAAAAAAAAATAATGAACCTTATATGTTTGCTAGACGACGTTTTAAAAGGTTTTTTAGTAGAAAAACTGAAAAATGCATCAATCGATAGATAATGAGGTAGTAATTACTAATTAATAACGTATTATAAACTTACTATATTATTTTTCTAAATTTTAATGTGTTTTCCTTTTCATATTGGCTTAAAGTCAACTAGCTTTTGTGCTTTTATACAGCTGGCTTCTTCATTCTCCGCTAGAACCCTCAGTATATCGATAGCATTTGGCGGCTGTTAAAGCTGTTAAATCGATCACGGAAAGCGTACCGTTGATATTCAGCTGCAGACAACACATCAAAAATAATTGCAGAAAATAAAAGAAATGTTACAGCAATTTTGAAGACCATAATTTTCTGCGGAACCCATGAGCATGACTTACCTTTAAGAGGTAAAGACCTGCATGAGAGAATTTTAAAGACCTGATTAAGCTGTGAATAGAATGCGGTGATGTGGAATTGAAAGAACATATTCAAGGACAGAAAAATCTCGTCTTGACATCTCAGATGATTCAAAATGAACTCATCAATTTGTTTGGAATCATCATAAAAACATGATTGTCGCGGCTGGGTAAAAATTTCAGTGTACACCATATTGCAGATGAAATCGGCGGATTTGACAGGCAACGAACAATTATCTATAGCATTAAGGTTTTTCGATTCTTGAAAAATGACTGTTCGAGAAGAATTTCTGGGGTTTGAAATTCTTGAAGGGATGACAAAAAGATTGATTTGTTTTTAGAAAAAGGTTTGAAGCCGAGTCTATGTGTTGGTCGGGTACGAAAGCTGCAGAGAATTGGCAGGATAAACATAGGGTTCAAAAGAAACTGTGGAAAAAATATGAAAAAGATTATATTTTCACTGTAAGCCATCGGTTTAATTTGGTCATTAATGACCTAAACATTATTCCAGAAATTTGAAATACTAATGCCACAATAAAAGACCACTTTTCAGAGACTCAACCTTAAAATCAACTTGCCTAAACTTTGTGAAACCAGTTGGACTTAAAAATATCATATACGTTGGCTTCTTCCATACAACATGATAAATATTGTTTAGCTATGACACCTCAAGAATAGAAAAACAGCTTTTCAGTTATTCTGTTCGGGCAACAAGACCCAATTTCATTATTTCCTCTTCCACCTCTTCCATAATAACCAAATATTTTGCTTTAGCTGACAGTGGTTATCATTATTCAAACAAAAAATATTTACCCTAAGCGCAGTACTTGATCATATCCAAAGAATTTTTGAAGGTTGTCAAAGACCAATGCAAACTGCTGATCAAATAATTGCTGGTCGCTGCTTTTTTCCGCCAATGTTATTACTGCTGAGTTCTTAGTAGAATTTGCACCACCTAGAATACAATCTCAACAACAAAAAGCAAATCATCCTGCTGAAACTTCTGCCGAATATTGGAAGTGTTCTGTACTTGTGCTTTATCTTGACTCACTTTCATCCTTTAGAGACTAGATTTGTGAAAACAACGTGCCAGCGTTTCATCTTTTTTTTTCATTTTTATCCGTTTCTTATGTTAGGAGCTCCCGTAGGCAGTTTGTTTGAGAAAGTAAAATGCTTTTCAGTTTTATGATCATATCAACAAAATTCATACCGAAACCGACTTATGGTATACCTTGTGGCTGATAAAAAAGTGGATAAGCAAAAGTTGAGACTTTGAACTTACTGAAGTTATTAAAGAAGCCGACCCCTTTTTCCCCAAATCAAAACCTGTCTATTAATTGCAATGGTGCTACCTTGTGTTCAATCAGTACCATTGAAAAGTCTTTTAGCACTCTTTGAAGAGTAAAGACTTGGCTAAGTAAAACAATGAAGAAAGACAGGCTTAATGGACTATGTAGGATGAATATTCAAAAATTAGTAAGTGAAAAATGAACGAATTGGAAGCAAATGTAATTGCGAAAATTAGCTGAAAATCCAAGGCGTCTAATGCATTTATCTAATAGTTACCACTCAGACCCAGTTCTAGCCAAATCACTATAAATATACTTTACGCCAAGCCAAATAGGCATTTTTATTTTCTTTAATACTGCCTTATGACACAAAAATTTTTAATTACAACTGTCTGTTGTAGACCTGTTATTTTATTTATTTTATAACCGGGAAGTAACTTTTTTATCCTGTGATATAACCCACAAGTCAAATCTTGCTGTACTTACACACACACACACACACACACACACACACACACACACACACACACATACAGCAGTTACAGCAGCATATACTGCTAAGGTTGGTTATATATATGTTGTTATATATAGCAAATATAGTATTGTTAAGGTTAGTTGTTATTATTAGTTGTTGTTATATATATATAAGGTTATATATATATATATATATATATCACCTCAACCTCGTCCCCAATTGAAATCCCGCCTACGCTCATGCTGATATATATATATATATATATATATATATTATAGCAATAGTTATATAGCATATATAGCAGCATAGCAGCATATATATATATATATATATATATATATATATATATATTATATATATATGTTATTACTATAAGAGTTATTTCATATATATTACGGTTATTAGTATATATTGAGCATATATATATATATGCTACAGTGCTACATATAAGTTATTGGTATAAGTTATATATAGTATGTTATATATGCTATTATGTTATATATATATATAAACATATATATATTATTATAGAGCATAGCAGTTGTGCTATTGGCTACATGGTTACATATACAGGCAGTTATATTACTAAGCTATACATACATACATAAGTTACAGCAGCATAGCAAGATAGTTATATGCTATATAGCTATATATATATATATATATATATATATATATTTATATATATATATATGTTATATTAAGTTATTATATATACATATATATTATATATAGCATATATAGCAGTTATAGTTAAGTTAGTATATGCTATTATTGTTATATATATATATATATATATATATATATATATATATATATATATATATATATATATATATATATATATAAAATATATATATATATATATATATATGTTATATATATAGGGAAAGATGTATTTCATTAACAGCAAAAAATTCTTATACTTATTATCTCATATCTCAAAACTACAATAGCTACAGGGAAAGGGAATATATTGCTGGAATGCTGGTCCAATTTTAGTGTGGAAATAAAAAAAAAAAAACTCAAAAACCACAAAAAACTACAATATTAAAATTTTGCTTTACTAAAGAAGACCCTTAAGGGTATCGCACCGAGGGGAGTCGGTCTCGCCTTCCGGGAACCACATGCGACTAATTCCCTCCGAGGGCCCCAACCCCCTGCTCTTTGGTATTTGGGGTGTCGCGGGGGCTCCGTCCCCTCTACGGGGTATGGAAAACGTGTCCCCCTGTGTTCCCCGTCGGCTCGAGCCCCTACATTGCCGTAATACCTTTACGAATAATATATATATGTATATATATATATATTGAAAGAAGAGTTAGCAGCAGCATAGCAGAGAGTATATATATAGCAGTAGAGGCAGAGTATATATATATGCAGCAGGGCTATATAGTAAGATATATATATACAGTATATATATATATATATATATAGTAAGGTTATAAGTCCCCTGCTCCTAAAAAAAAAAAAAAGAATAGCCAATATTTATTTTATTTATTTATTATTATTATTATTTTTTACAGTTTCCTAACTAAAATTTTACAAGTATTCCATATTCTTTTCCGCTGTAGCTATTGTAGTTTTTGAGATTTTTTTTTTTTTTTTTTTTTTTTTTGCAGCTTCCTGCACTAAAAATAGCATTCCAACAATGTATTCCTTTCTCCCTTGTAGCTATTGTAGTTTTTGAGATATCTTTTTGATTTTAAAAATTATATTTTGCTGTTAATGAAATACATATAAGCCATATATATATATATATATATATATATATTAGATACTATATATTGTTGCTCCATATATACATATGCTATAAGTTATTGGTTAAGTTGCTATTATATATATGTTGAAAGAGTTATATATAGCAGTATAGCAGCATATGTTATTATTATATATATTATATATATATGAAAGAGCGTTATATATTATTATTATATATATATATATATATTATATATATATATATGTAAGAAGAGTTAATGTTATACTATATATATATATATATATATATATATATATATATATATGGTGGTTCCAGCACATTGTTCGCCTTGATGAGATGCAGTCATGATCTTTCCGACTTAATTACTCTGCTACTCTCATTAACTCTCTCCCATCTCTTTGTGGCTGTCGAATTGTTGCAACACTTCCAAATACAATCGTAATTTCAATGGATAATGCTCTTCTGAAATCTCTAGTTGAGTTCCTCCTTCTTTAAGAAGAGGAGAGATCGTGAGACTTGTCTTTCCCAATAGTATCCTCTATGCAACTCTCTTATCCCAGATTTAACTCCTATGCTCAATCTTCAATGTAATCTGATTCTCCCCAACTCAGGTGAAATATGGTAGACCTCCGGTCTTTGCACACGGGAGGAGGTTTAATTTTAATTCTAATTTACGGTCAGATAACTATTATTATTATTATTATTATTATTATTATTATTATTATTATTATTATTATTATTATTATTATTATTATTATTATTATTATTATTATTATTATTATTATTATTATTATTATTATTATTATTATTATTATTATTATTATTAAAATAAAAAATCTATAATTATTATTATTATTATTATTATTATTTATGCTACATTATTATTATTATTATTATTATTATTATTATTATTATTATTATTATTATTATTATTATTATTATTCTTATTATTTTAAAATTCAAAATAAAAAATCTATAATAGTTAAACTAAAACTTTAAAATTTGTAAAATAAATAAAATTATAAAAAAAAATTAACAAATTCTTTTCAAGCACTTAAAAATATTTAAAAATTTTAAAAACCTATTTAGTTTTAAAAATTATAACTTCATTGATAATTAGGTTTGTGACTAAATGCTAAACTGGCAGTTGCTTTACTTCAGCAAACTGGACAACCAAAATATTTCTGGGTGATTTTCACCCAAGAAAAAAAAAAAAAATATATATATATATATATATATATATATAGAGCAGCTTAAGGTAGAATATATATATATATATATATATATATATATATATATATATATATATATATATAGATATAGCATATATATATATATGTATATATATATATATGTATGTATATGGGCGTAGGCAAGGAGGCATTTGCCCCCTAAATCTTGACGAAATTAAAAATGAATTTTAGATGTTTGCCAGACGGCATTTTTAAGGGTTTATTAGTTGAAAACTGTAAAAAAAAAAAAAAAAAAGACATCCATCGATATTAGGTAATGAAGGAATAATCTCTAATTACAAGCATATTATAAACATACATATTTTTATAGTTTTAATGTTTTCGTTTTCATATTGGTTGAAGCCAACTAGCTGTGTGCTTTTTTATTCAGCTAGCTTCTTCTCAGACAGCATTTTTCGCAAGAATTCACAGTAAGTCGACAACCATCCGTTTTAAGCTGATCAAGTTTCAACTTATATTTTTATATATAAAGATATATATATATATATATATGTTATATATATAGTTGAGTATATATATATATATATATATATATATATATATATGCTATATATATATACATATCATCCAATCTGCCCCCAATTGAAAATCCTGCTCACGCCCATGTATATGGTTGTTAAGTTGCTATATATATAGAGTTATATAGCATATATATATATATTATTGGTTATAGGTATAGTATATGTTATATATATATATATATATATATATATATATATAGAGCATAGTATATATAGTTGCTGTTGCTAAGGCGGCTACTATATTACTGCTGGTTGTTACATATATTATATGCGCTGTTATATGCTATGGCTACAAGGTTATATATAAGGCTAAGTTGTTATGCCATACATATATATATATATTAAGGTTATTGTTATTATATATTAGCATACATATGTTATATGATATATATATATATATGGTTGGTTATTATACATATATATATAGATATATATAGTTATATATATATATATATATATACATATATATATATATTTATATATATATATAGGTTGTTGTTGTTGTTGCTATTATTGGCTACAGTTACATGGTTACATATTATTAGCATGCTATTGCCATATTGGCTAAGGTTATTACATATATATACATAGTATGATATATATACATATGGTTATTGAGCATACATATATAAGGTTGTTATTGCTATATATGTTAAGAAGGTTGTTACAGAAAAGATACATATTGTTATATGGTGCTACATATATACATTACGTCATTACATATATATAGTGTTATTGGTTAAGCATATATATAAAGAGTATATATATATACATATATATATATATGGTTGGTTAAGCAAAGAAGAAGGTGCTGAGTTGGTTAATATTGGTTACTACAACATATATTAAGGCTATTATTACATATGTTGCTATATGTTATGTGTTGTTATTATATATATATATATATTATTACATAGCAAGTATATATATATATATATATATATATATATATATATATATATATATATATATATATATATATCAGTGGCGGCCTTTGGGGGTAGGCAGAGTAGGCAACGCATATATATGCTAAGAAGAGCATATATATATATATATATATATATATATATATATATATATATATATATATATATATATATATATATATATATATATATATATATATATATATATATATATCAGAGGCGATTCCCACACTGTGCTACCTCGTGCTAAGAATTAGAATTACAATATAGAAATGAACGATATCTTTCAACTTACTAAGATAAAATTTCATTTTTAGAAAAGAGGTTTATCTGAAAGAATATGTATTACATTGTATAAATGAAAGATTGTAAAATTTAAATAAAAAGTGTAAGCATCATCGCCATTGAATAAACCCTGGCTAAATCAGCTTTGCAATTGTAACGGCTCTGTAATTCCTCTCCAAAATGCAGAGTAGCAGCTTTAAGATTGCATACAATACATATTCAGAATTTAATTTCTTGCCGTTGTTTTTTTTTTTTCTCCTGTCTGAATCTAATAAAACACTCGTTTAATTTAAGAAAAAAATTAAAATAAACACTTACTTGTTCTTGCACATTTCCGATAAAAATAATTCATATATTTAAATTTAATATCTGAATTTGAAAGGAAAACTAAGATACCCATAAAACCAATTATATGCTAGAAGAGAACTGTAGGAATGGATAACTCAAATATTTTATATAAATAATTATTTTGTTAATTATATATAAATAAATAAATAAATAAATAAATGAATTAATGAACTAGATGCTGAATAATAATGTGCTTTTTTTTTTAGCTGAGTTTGATAACATAATTTAGCACCTTGCCTCCGTAGAAGTCCTTTAGAAGAAACTTTGCCTCCAAGGCCACGTGTCCTGCATTTTCGTAGCGAAATGTTTATGATTTCTGTTGTACAAAAGGTTTAAACATTTTAAAGATTTAATTGGATTTTATTAGGCTAATGTATGAACTAAGAAATAGGTTAAATTATATATCGTGTTCTATTATATTCGAAAAACTAAAGGTTTATTTTTGTCCTCCTTCTCCATTTGAAAATTGCTAAGTTTACACAGAAAATTTTATTATTAAAAGATTCAAAATTACAGCTAAAATTATTAACAAAAATATAGTAAATTTTGTATAATTCTCTCTCTCTCTCTCTCTCTCTCTCTCTCTCTTCTCTCTTCTTCTCAATATATATATATATATATATATATATATATATATATATATATATATATATATATATGTGAAGTAAGGCACGTAAAAACGCTTGTTAGTGTTTTCAATGATAAATGCTGAAAACGGTTTAAACACCCAAATTTGATCCGAACGAAGCATG
>JABUQX010136327.1:0-40413 GCA_015478945.1 Trachelipus rathkii | reverse complement strand
ATGTATCCTTTCGCTTGTAGCTATGTAGTTAGATATAATTTTTTTTTTTTTTTTTTTTTACATTTCCAATGCAACTTGACAGCATTCCAGCAATGTATTCCGTTATACTGTAGCATTAATAGATATGCGCTAATCAACGTGACCTAATATATATAATTATATATATATATATAATATATATAATAATAATAATATATATATAATAAAATATATATATATTATAATTATAAATATTAATATATATTATAGTAAAATATAATAATATATATATATAAATATATAATAATATAAATATATAAAAGAAACATTAGAAATATAGACCAGAAAGAAATTATTTTGACCATATTATATATTATATATATATATAAATAAATATATAGTATATATATATATATATTATAAATATATAATATATACTAATATATTATATATATATATAATATATATATAATTATATATATATATATAAACAATTAATTAATAATTATCAATAATTACTAAATAATTAATTAATTAATTAATTAATTTATTATTATATAGCATTATATATATTTATATATATATTAGTATTATTATAGTTAAAATCCCAAACCATTGTTGAAACTTTAAGTAAGAGAGATGACATTTTGTATTATTTTGATTTTTATCTCGAAAGAAATACAAAATTGTTAGTTGTACGTAACGCAATAAGTACAACTAAACATCCCTATCTCTCTCTCTCCTCTCTCGCTCTCTCTCTCTCTCTCTCTCTCTCTCTCTCTCTCTTCTCTCTCTCTCTTCTCCCTCTCCTTCTCTCCTCTCTCTCTCTCTTCTCTCTCTCTCTCTCTCTCTCTCTCTCTCTCTCTCTTCTCTCTCTCTCTCTCTCTCTCTCCTCTCTCTCTCTCTCTCTCTCTTCTCTCTCTCCCTCTCTTCTCTCTCCTCTCTCTCCTCTCTTCTCTCAATATATATAATATATATATATTATATATATATATATAATATAATATATATTATATAAATATATAATATATATAATTAATATTAAATATATATTAATAATATATATATAAATAAATATTTATATATTTTTTTTTTACAGTTGTCACCCACCACTCACGGGCAGAGCCCTATTCAAGGAGGGCGGTGCACGCCTCACAAGTTCAACAACCTAAAGCAAAATTACCGCAGATGACACAGACGGCAGGCTTTGAAAGTGGGAGAGAATTCAGCAGGAACACAGAAGATGAAGAGAATTTCCACAGAACAGATGTGGCAAAAGAAGGAAGCACCGCAGCAACTAGCCTGGAGTTACCAAGATCAACACCAAAAACTCATGGCAGACACAGCACCCCTAGTTCTACGAGGGCGACCGTAAAGTGGATGGGACGCGAGAAAGCTCCCCCAGCACCTCGCTGCCAGTGGGTACCTATAGAAAAGAATAAAGCACCAACATTGCGCCGCAAAGATGAGGGTCAAGTGAACTGGAAAGTACCGAACAGTTATTAAGCCTTTTGGCCTTTGACTCGACCCATCCAATAGCCGGGTGAAACCAGAGCACCCCCAGATATGAGAGCACCAGTACTCCCCAATACCAAGCGGATTGTGAGGCCCTTATAGCCTGGACAACTGGAAGAGGAAAAAAAAAGTTCTCGCAGTTCTAAACAGAACTCCCAGTTTCTTTGAGGGCCGCCCTAGCAACCGTTTTTGATGTGAGGGTTTTCAGAACATTTTTTTGTTTATGTTAAGGGGAAGGATGTTATATATTGTCAACAGGAGAGACGAGCGAACCGTCCGTCGAAAGAGATAGGGAAAGTTAGAAGGTGTCTTGAAGAGGGAGATTTTTAAAAGATTTGAGTTTTTTTTTAAAGAAGTTGAATTTCACCAAGGTTCAGGACGACCCCACCGGAAATTCTACCAGATCAGCGAAGAATAGAATCGGAAAGATTAAGACGAGAGGCAATTCAGAAGTAAAAAGAGGAACAGAATTGAAATGAGTTGAAGATGAAGGGCGAGTCATCGGCATATATGAGTGAAATAGAGTTAGATGTGCTGGTGAAGATCATAATGAAAAGCAGGAATAAAGTAGGAGAAATAAGACAGAACCCTGAGGAACACCACTATGAAGAAAAGGAAGAAGAAGTCGCCCATCAACAACAGCCGATATTTGAGCGATTTGAAAGAAAAACTAGACAATAAGTAAGCAAAGAGAAGGAGGAACCAAAGGAGGGGAGCTTGGAAGCAGTGGACGCGTGCCATTACCGGTCAAAAGCTTTGGATATGTCAAGCGCCACCACGGCACGTCTCCCCGGTAGTTCCTAAGAGCGGAAAACCATAAATCAGTAAGGATAGGAAAGTACCTATCGCAGAACCCGAGGCGCCGAAAAGCCCGTCACTGGCATTCCGGAAAGAGTGAATGAGATTCCAGATGATCTAAGAAATGAGAGTTGAAAGGGTTTCAAAGATCTTAGATAGAATACAAGAAGAGCTATAGGGCGATTAGTTGAAAGGATCAGAGCGGCTTAACTTTCGGAATAGGTTGGACATGTTGCGTGCTTCCAACACTGAGGGAAAGTCATAGTTTTGGGACATAGAGAATATAGTTTGAACGAGGGGCGGGGAGCACGCAAGCACACTCCCTCAAAACCGGAGAGAATGCCATCCGGGCCACCCGCCTTCCTAACGTTCTAGATTTAGGAGCCCATGCACCCTATCAAATGTAATCACAGGCAAAGCATAGGACACACTGAGAGGAGAAGGAGGGAGGATGAGGAATGCCAGAATCGATCCAGGGTTGAGTTAGAGGGAAAATAGGAGGCCGATGAGATCGGCCTTTTCGTTGGAGAATTAGCACAGAACCATCAGATCGAATAGAGGAGGAAAGGCAGTTTTGCAGAAGTTGTTAGAGAATGTTTTGGCAAGGGACAGAAAGATTTGTCATTGGAGAACCAAGGAAGTTAGCGCACTTTCGTTGATGAAAGCCCGCTTTGCCTGTCGAAGAGTATCCCTGCAACATCTAGCTGAATGAAAATTAGCAAAGAGCGAATAGCGGAGAACGAAGAATCAGAGCCCTGCAACGATCTCTAGCCTGAATGGCCAGAGAACAAGCACGATCGAACCATGATTATGAGGAGAAAAAGATGATAGTCGAAGAAGAATGAACCTGCTCATCCCATGAACGATTACAGAGCCCATCTTATCGGCAGAAGCCGAAGCCGTCACCAGAGACACAAGCAGTTCATTCCAATTATAGTTAGCGTAGAAGCAACGCAAGGCCCCCCAATCTGCCCCGATCAAAGTGCCAGAAAAAAATGCGTTAGGGCAGGTGGAGCTGTTGGAGAGAAAGTATTTTAATTAAGTAAGAGATATAAGGTGTGGTCAGATTTACCAATAGGAGCGAAGTGGTGTATTATAAGAGAGAATTTGGTGAAACATAAGTCAAGTGTGTCAAGAATTTGGTGTGGGACGATCCGATGTGTGTGGATTCTTTAATAGTGCTCAGAATCGTTGAGGAATGCTAAATGATTTCGGCCTCCTCCCCACCTAATCAGTATGAGAGGACCCCAACATTCAGTGTTGCGTTGAAATCCCCTAATAGAGGACCTCAGTATTTGGATTAGAAGATATAACAGTCTCGTGAGAAGTAGTAAGATATTCAAAAAAGGCGTGAAAATCTGTTCTGTTAGGCAGAACAGTAAGTATCTCACAAGATTTATTGAGTAGAAGAAGAAAGATTTTTAAGCCACAGAACATCGAAGTTAGGAGATTCGGGATTCTCAAGACGTGTTTGTTTACATAGACACATACCCCACCCTTAGACGGAAATTATGAAATAAAGTTATAGTTAGATATATTAAAACGAGTTTAAGTCTATGTAACCTTAGCTATCTGTTATTAGACAAGAGCAAAGGTTAGGGTTAGAATAGAGAGGTGGTATTCCACGGATGCAGAGTAGAGAGTAAGCCGGGGATGTTGATAAAGTCGATAAAAAGTCCGCGCCTGTGCAAACTTGCCATCACACACGCACACACAACCCCAACAACAAATATAAACTATATATACTTATTATATATATATATATAATATATATATATATATATATATAATATTATCTTATATATAATATATATTAATATAAAATATATATATATATATAATATATATATATATATATATATATATATATATATATATATATATATATATATATATATATATATATATATATATATATATATTTTATATATTATATAAATAATTTATATATATATATATATAATATATATGGTCCAGATTTTATTTAAGGCCGGGGTGTAACCAGGAGAACTACAAATGCTACGCTAAAACAAATGACATTTTTATAAATCAGTTGAAGAATTTTAGTTCAGAAATGTAATAAAAAAAATAAAATTTTTAATAATGTAAATACAATGTACGATAACTGCTCCAACAGTATTATTTCAGTTTCAATGTAGTAGAAAGAAAGCAACACAACGAGCGCTACAATTGTCAGAAATTGCTTTTCATCATGCTCTCGTTTGCGCATAGAAATAAGGTTGAAAATGTTATTTTTTTTTTTAACTAAAGGAAAACCTCCGGGTAAACCCCAAAGATGGAAGGAGTCGGGGTCTCTCGGCCATACCGGTGAACGACGGGGGGGACTTAATCCCCCTCTGTCTCCCCGTCGGCTCGAGCCCCCTAAAAAAAAATCTTGTCCAAAATTGTCCACTGATTACAAAAATGTCATTTGTTCTTTCAGTGCTAGATTTGTAGTTCTCTAAATACACGCCTGTCCTAAAGTAAACTCTTGCATATATAATATATATATAAATAATATATATATAATGGGTGTGTATATATATTATATATATATATATATAATTATAATATATATGGTAGTTATTATTAAGTACATTATTGACCCATCTCAAATTATCTAATAAAAATATCAATGATTCATTCTCATTTTTAAAATTGCCCAAATTAACCATAATAATCAAAGCCAATAATTTGATGCCTTTCCCATATCTCCACCATATTGCTTATATAAGGAACTAGCAACTTTCATATCCAAATTATTACAAACTGTAATTAAACTATAGAAGACAAATTCATGTTTACTTTACACATTATATTTGTATGCTCGATCTGTAATATTTGCATTTTATAAGTGCGGATGTGGAAAAATCGTATATTCAGACGTGATGGGGGATGGTAAATTAATGCGGAAACAGATGTGCGTAGGTATATAATATATAATAATAATATATATAATATATATCTATATATTATAATATATTATATTTATATATATATATATATATATATCAATTATATATATATATACTGACCTATATTATAATATATAATATATATCTATAATATATATTATATATATATATATATATGGTCAGAGTGGCTAAGGCTGACATTCACGTAAGTAACTCGAAACGATCGGACAAACCACGCAAGGAGTGAAAAAAACAAGAAGTATGAATATATGATTGGAATCGCGGAGAAGAAATTGCATAAGAGGATGATTATTTATGATTGATTTCTATTAATTGATGTATTGGACAATAAGAAGCGATCGGAAAAGAAGTGATGATAAGAAAATTAAAGAAAATGAGATTTTCATATGAAGCTCGAGCTAAACAGTGTGTGACAGGAAATCGCAATATGATACAACGCAGAGACCCCGGCAGCTTCCTCAAAATACGGCAGGCGTATTACCCAAAATGTGTACTCATAGAGTGTATTAGCATACCAGAGAACACCAGATTGTGTGATATTGCCTATTCCCTTTAGGAAGCGGAGACCTTTCTGGACCAGTTTGAGCTAAGGTATTCAAGTGATAGAGTAAAATAGTTAATAAATCGTAAAGTACATATACTAAGTCATATTATTGTATAATTCAATTATATCAATTCTTTAGATATTAAATCTGTATGTTAAAGAATCTTATTATTTATGGCTTTTACGAACATCGATAATATAAAACAAAGTAACTATACACTTGGTCCATCTTGAGGCTGCCTTCAAGATAATCTACTCTAACTTAATTATCGACGACTTCGAGTATCTTCGAATATAAAAAATAATAAAAAAATCATTAAATTTTCATAGATATAATAGCGACATTAATCTCTGTGTCAAAATCGGTGTTTAAAATATTTTTATTTTAAATATGTTGTATGTAATACAAAAAAAAATAAATACTACTTACATGTTCGACCATATATCTTGTTTCCGCTCAATACTATTAAAATTACATCCCGCTCATGTCATCAGTCTTAATAATTTTAATTAGCAGATTGTGTTTGTCTCACATTCTGTCACTAATTATATATGTAATATGTGCCAATTTAATTATCACAGTCTCAGTGTGACAAAATATATAATTGAAAGTAAGCGGAATGGGCTAGGTATATATGATGCAGAAAAAAAACTGATTATCAAGGTCCTACTTTAAAAATTATTAACCGGTGGTTTTGTACGCGTGTCGTCGGTACATAATTAAATGGGGATTATGGAGTGTGCTTACAATACAATAAAAATACTTTGTAAATTTGGGCATTTTATTATTATTATATGTGTATATATATTTTGAGGCAATTAATTATATTTATATAAATGAATGAAATATCTTTTATATATCATGTAATTATAATTAGTATTAATATTATGAATGGGTATTCAATATTAATTGATTTATCTTAAATTAAATTATAGTCATTACATTATCTATTATTATATTTATAATTATTATTATTTATATATTGGTAATTAATTATAATTATAATATTAATATATTATATATTAATATTCATTATTAATTTATTTTATTTATTAATTATAATTATTTATTTCAATAATAATACATTAAATAAATAGTAATTATTAATATGTATTATGATAAGTTACCTTAAATTGTATATTATGAGTACAAGCTTATATATTAACATTCTTAAAAGATCATGCTACGGCTGTAAATTAAAGGAAATGTCTTACAAATCCTTACACTAAAAACGAATCATTCGGACAATATGAAATAATCGTAGAACAAGTTTTGGAAAGCAAAAGACCATATATATTTATTCTCTGGTGTAACATGGAGAATAGCCGCGCGAAAGAGTCGAGCGCGAGTATCAACAAGGAGAGATTTATAAAGTTAACTTTCTCCTCCACCGCTCGCTTCTCTGCACACGATCCAGATTACCACACCGGATAGAGTAGAAAGGTCAACCTTAGTAAAGAACTCGCTCGGATCCTGCCATTTCTTTGCGTTTACCGGTGTAGTTTTCCTTTAGTTTAAAAAAAAAAAATTTAACAAATTTTAATTTCAAATAAGTATGTAGTATACAATATACTTTATAAATAATAATTTTATAACTTAGAAAAAGTGACATGACAAAAGTATTTTATTAAATCGCTGACATATTTTAGGGTAGCAAGCTCGGGTTGAAATTTTAATTTACTTTCTATAGAAAAACAGAATAATAAATAATATTTGATGATGAAGTCATGTATGTTTTAAGGAAAGGTAACAATGTTTTCATAATGTCATTAAAAATTATTTAGATACAGAAATTAGTACCAATCAAAGAATGCTGATTTGGTTCTATGAAGGGACAATGTACAGATAGGAGTTAAGTATTTTCGAAAAATAAAGGTGTCAATGTATATTAAAGTTATAGTTTTAAGAAATAGGTAATTAGGTTATAAACTATAGTATTACTACTGGCTACATTCTCATTTTTAAAAAAAAATGAATAAATAAAATCTTTTAGTTAACGTGACCATATGATAAGTTTCTTGCTTATTTCCATTGAGTCTTTGTTTTTTTAAAATGGTTAAAATAGGTTATAAAAAATTTATACAAAACTAAATATAGGATTTTATCTATCCGTCAAACTATTTATTTTTAAATGTTACCAAATAAAAATTTTATAAAATTTTGTATAATTTATTATCTTTCTAAAAAAATTAGATAAATATATTTCAAAAAGGTAGTATTGAAAAAAGGGGCCAATAGTTCTGCTTGCGTCGTTCATATTAATTTAGTAACGATAAATTAATTTAAAAGTTATATTTAAAAAAAAAACTTAAATGAGACAAATTATGGTTAAAAAAATGTGAAAAAATATTACAAGAAATATTTTATTAGTACTATATTTGTAATATTACGTTATGTTTTATTAATAAGGAGTATTATTAGAAAAGTATTTATTATCTAAAAAGCATAAAATATGATTTACGTTTTTTATTAATATACAACATAATTGTAAAAATAAAAATATTATTAATTATGATAATATGTTATCAAATATATGTCCAAATATAGTTTTGGGTTGGTATCGCGATCGTTATGTGTATGCCAAAGATTATAGGCGAGCAACAATATATTCGCTCTTTCTATCGACATCTCATATCTTCTCACATAAGTACTACCTAGCTACATGGCGCTCCTGTTACGGCATAACTTTTCTCCAAACAATCGTAGCCATAAAAACCTATTAATGCCTTTAAACATCACAAGCATAGAACATACTCTTTAAAAACCGTGGAATTTATATAAATATTATTACGTCATTTTCAAATAAACTATAAAACAAATTAATTACAAGTTATTTTCAAAACAGTAGTAGAATGATTAATATTTCTAGAACTCAACACATAAACACTTGCTGTTTAACAGACGGCATTCGATGAATATCAAAGCTGTGAACTCTAACCTGTCATCACTCGTTCTCTTTTTTCGCTCGTGCGCGCTCTTATATATTAATTCTTACCTCTCACATTATCATACATATCTCATATCTCCAAATCTATAGATGTATCGTTTTCTCCACCTTTGTTCTCCTGAGCACGTAACAGATTTCACTGTAGACCAATTTTTTTGAATATTCGATTCTTACATTTGTGCCTTCTCACGGGCATACAAGGCTGTTAATATTCATAAAAATCTTTAAGTGCTAATCCGCAACTCACACTGTGAAGGGTACCTCTCATATTAGCGGGAGATACACTCTTACTAAAAAAATATTGACTTTTCCAAACACTGAATATAATGGGGTTGGGTCCTCTCTATTCTAACTCGATTTATTCGGGTTTCAATTGGTCGAGCGCCCGAATCATAATCCATTAATATATACTATTTAGAGCTTTATTACTATCTCAAACGTATGAAAATCCTACCTGGAGAGTAGTCAACTAATCTCGCGGCCACTTATTCCCATAATCTAGCAAATGTTTAATAATCGCACGGAATATAATGTGAGTATGATATCCATGTTTACGTACTGGTGCCAGAGACCTAATCTTCGGTTTTATCTGTTGAAATGTCGACGCTATGATTTGTATCGCTTTATTTTGAGCATGGTATCTCGAGTTTAATGTTTCACGCAGAAACCATAGTCGCTTCTCTGGCTTTCTTCGTGTCTTATATTATGTGACTAATTATACTAGCTCCCACCTCTCCTGTTTCTGACATTGCCTAAGTTTAGTGCAGTCAGAATTTCACTTTGTGAGCTCCATAAGGCTACATTCACGTTATTAATCTTCTGTGAGTTTTATAGATATACCATTTTAATTTTGTGTAATAATATTTTACTTTGGGCCTTACTCTCAGTTTAGAGCTTGTCGAAGTCCTGGCCCGTTACGCAAGTTTAATTTTTGAGTGTCATTATTGATATCCTCCTTAACATCAAGAATATGTATCGGGCAGATTAGGAAGGCCTTGCGTTGCTCTTCAATACGCTAACAGAATTAATTTTATGAATGAATAGTAATCTAATCATTATTGTACTCATGGTAGATCAGATCTATCGAAACTTTCTGACACATGAATTATAAATAATAGATGTTAATAAGGATAGCTTAAATGTATTAAGAAAATTCTTTCAAAATGGAGAATTGAAACAATTCAGTATTATAACCATAAATTTCCTCTTTCGGACTAAAATAAATAATCTAAATAATTTCTCATCAATCAATAATACATAAATAATTAATAATTAATAATAATATAATTAATCTAATAATTAATAATAATAATAATAATAATTAATAATAATAATAATAATAACCATAAATTACAAGTAATTCAGTTAGCTGTTCTCTGCGCTCAATTGGCATTAGAGATACCAACGAGTGCTCTGATTTCACCCGGGGCTAAGTGGGACTGGACTAAAAGATGTGTCTATCCCTCGCTCTCCTCCGAGTAATGAAGCAGCTATCTCTAAACATCTCCGATTCATATTTCACTTTTCTCCTGATTCGATGCTAGAGATCAAGTCGGTTGCAGGGATACTCTTCGATCGAGGCTAAGAGGCTGTGGCTGTCACTTGTCGCCGAAGAACACGACGAGGTGACAATACATATACGCCTTCCCCTCTAGTCTCTATTGATTTCTGACGAGATATCTGACTCACACATAACTTTCTCGTTCTCCTCTCTTGAGGTCCTAATCTTTTGTCCAACTAGACATCTCTCTAAGAATCTAATAACTATCTGCAAATACTGTTATTCTATATTCCTCGTATTATCATACTATATTCTAGATTATTGAATGGTCTATCATTAGTTATGCTAATATAGTCTCCAATACTTAATTATAGTAAAAATAAGGCCAATCCTCTTATCGGGCTACCTATTAATCACTCTTAAACTCCATAACCTGTGAACTGAATATTCTGTAGTCAATTCTCACTCATATTCTTCCTCCTTCTCCTCTCAGTGTTGGTTATACTATATATATATGCCTTTGCTGTGTTACATTTCATCGGGTGATTACGCTCCTGTAAAAAATCTATTGAACTGATTAGGTGAGAAGGCGGGGTGGCCTCGAGATGGCATATTTTACTATCATCTATCGCATTCTCTGAAGGCTCTCTATGGGTGGGACGTCGGTTGTGTGAAAGTGGTGTGGCTCCGTCCTATCCCCGCCCCTCGGCAAACTATATTCTCGTTATAGGTTAATTTTATGTCTCGCGCCTAAGGTTTAAGGCTTACATACTTTGTTCCTCGCGCAGTGTAGTGGTGATAGGTAGGTCACCGGCAGTTTAGATGTCCAACCTTTTTTATTCGTCGAATAGAGTAAAGTTGAGAGGTATGAGGTCCTCGTTCTGTAAGGTTAGGTCCCTTCTAGGCTATAACGGTTATAGGTTAGTTTAGGCTTTAGGTTAGGATAGGTTAGGTTAGGGTAGGTTAGGTTTAGGTTAGGTTAGGTTAGGTTAGGTTAGGTTACCCAAAAATTTAATGTATTAAACCCTTAAAAATTATTAAAATAACGGATACATTATATTGATTTCGCTCCTGGGAGTCAACTGCTTATTAAATAGCTATATATATATATATATATAATATATTATATAATATATTATATATTATAATTATATATATATATATATATTATATACATATTATATATATATATATATATATTATATAATAGTATAAAATATTATATATATATATATGATATATATTATAATATATATTATATATATATATATATATTATTTATAAATATGTATATATATATTATATATATATATATATATATATATATATTAAATATAATGTATATATATATCTATATATATATATATATATAGTACTTATATAATATATATTATATATACATTATATATATATATATATAATATATATTATATATATATATATATATATATATAATATATATATATATATATATATATATATTATATATATATATTATATATATTATATATATATTATAATATATATTATATATTTATATAGGACAAGAGAGGTATCTAAGTCAAAATATTAATATATATTGTTATATATATAATAATATAGTATATTTTAATAAAATATATTTAATCATTTATATATATTTATTTATAAATAGTATAATATATATATATTAGTATATATATATACTATTATATAATATAATATATATATAATATATTATATATATAATATATTACCAGCGAGTTTAAACATAACGAATTTGACACATTCTAATATTTCTTAGCCTTGCTAGTTTCGGGTAAAGACATCTCTGTTCTTCCCGTTATTTTCAAGGCTTACAATATTAGATTAGATTAGAAATTATTATTTCAAGAAATAATGTATTTTATAAAAAAAAGTTGAATAATATAAAGTTGAAATTAAATAAAGCATGATACTCAACTGAAGATTTTTACCAATATTAATATTTAAGTAAAGAGTTCACGAGGTGTTAAACCAAAAATTCACTTTAGTATTTAAAGTTCTGCTTCAATTTAGATTTTCATTTAAGGGTCTAGGTTTGAGAGCCAAATAAATAAAAGGATTTCTAACAACCTGAAGATAGTATTCCGTCCTGTTTGGGCTTAATATTCTAAAATTAGGTATCCTGTATATGATGGTTTTCTTGAAGAGAATGAACATCTTCCTGTTGGGGGAAAAAGGATGTAAATAGTCAATGAGTTCTAAAGTGGAAAAAATCTTTTTTAATTCTCGCAAAGTTTTTGTGGAAAAGGGCTTCGTATCGTTTCCTACGGTACGGTGGCGATGTGCAGTCACACGCTTGTATATGATTATATTTTACTTATGAGCATTAAAAAATGTAAGGGGATGTTATTTTGAAAATATTACCAATTTGTTTTCAGTGGGAAGAATAATCTAATCTAATGTTTGATACGTGAAAGTTTGATTTTTTTTAGAAACGTCGTTTCAATATTTTTTTTACGACGAATTCATAACCTCGTTTCCCCAATAAGAATGGGCAACTTCATAATTCAAAATATTCTGAGGGGGCTTTTTGATTTGATTGATTGTTCTATTTATATTGATTGCATGAAAACAATTTTTTCGAAAAAGTGTACAATTTTTTAAGAATTCCTGGGATACCCATACATGTCTTTCAGAAATAAAATGTTTTCTGGAAAAATCGAGTAGTTCTTTTGAAGATTAGAGTTAGATAGTCTTGGAGTCTTTATTTTGGTATTATATTTCGTCCGTAACATATACGATTTTAGAAGTTAAAATAAAATATAAAGATCACTAGAAGTACGTATTCTGGTAAATTACAATGGATAAAAATATATTAAATGTAAGAAAATATAAAAGAGAAGTAAGAAGTATTGCAAAAACTTTCATTTGAATTCAACTGTATTATTAAATACAAGTTGTCATTATCCTTTTCCTCCTGGACTGCTGACGGATGGGGCTCATAAGGACGTCTGCTGATCCTCACGTGACGACTCGATATGATATTTATCAAGGTGGCGGACGGACGGATCGTTAAACGGGGCTTTGCCGCATCTGTGACCGGATTCCGTGTATAAATAAATATATTAAAATAGAAATTATTTAATGTTAAAACAAGGCTTAGAAGATTAGGGGTTATTGGAATAAGTTATTCTACGTTACAATTTTTTTAAATTGAAATGGAAACTTTTAAAATCTAGTAAATCTACCTTAGTGGCTTTAATTATAAGGACCGAAATGGCTACGTTTATTGTATCAATTTCAGCCCATAAAGATTCGGTTTATTAGTAATCTTGAAAAACTGAAATTGTTATTAAATTTAAGGTTTAGCAACAGAATGATTTTATTTGATGAATTAACATTTCTATATTTTAATATTATTAAATTTCACATTTTTTTATTATAATTTAGTTTAGAAATATCTAATATGTTTATAGATTCTAAAAAATATGGGCAAATTTTGAAAAATAATGCAAATATTAAAATAGTAAACAAGGATTTTTTTCTTATTTGTTAAACTTCATTGACCGCAAGGGTTGATATATCAAAAAGATCCGCTAGTGATTGTACGATGATTTCTAATATAAAAAGTAAGATATTATTATAAATAAGATAAAATATAATATAATTATAATAAGAATAAAATGAATTAACTGATAAACGTCTGTAGAAACTTACAAAGTGATAAGGTTAAAATTTAAGGTACTTGTAATAGGTGTGGTTATTCATTATCTGGTGATGTAAGTTGTGATGTCGAACTGTTATTAATATTTTAAAAAAATTTGAGTTGGTACGTTGATATATAATATACTATGAACTAATTATAACTTGGGAATGCTCATTATTATGATTATGATAGTTTAATTCATTAATGGTGATTAATTATTAAGGTATTTATTTATTATTTATATTATTATATTTATTATTATTATTATTATTATTATATTATTATTATATTTATTATTAATATTTATTATTTATTGTAATTATTATTATTATTATTATATTATTATATATTATTTTTATTATATTATTTATTACTATTTATTATTAATATATATTATTATCTTATATTATTATATTATTATTATCATTATCATTATATATTATTATTATTATTATTATTATATTATTATTAGGTATTATTATTATTATTATTATTATTATTATTATTATTATTATATTATTTATTTTATGATTATTTTTTATTATTATGATTTATTATATTGTAATTGATTTCGTTTGATTTATCTATTTTCATTATTGTTTATATTATACTTATTATTATTTAATATTATTATTCTTATCTATATTATATATATATTATTATTATTATTTATTTTATATATTATTATTATATATTATTATTATTATTATCATATTATTATATTTTTATTATTATTATTATTATTATATATATTATTATATTATTATTATTGTAATATTATAGTTACTATTAATAACTTTCCTTTTATTATTTTATATTATTATTATCTACTATTTTAAAAAGGATTAAGAAATATATAAAATCACCCATAGTAATTCTTGCGACTTCTTATCAGCTAATTTTCTTCGCAAAACCAAGCAAGGCTAGAAGAATAAATAGTAGTATTTGAAAATACATTTGCGAAATAATACCATTCTGTCGATAAATAATAGACCACATGCAATGCGTCAGTACAAAGCAAGCCTAACCTTTAAAAACTAAGGCCACACGACATTAAAACCGAAAACGACTAGAGTTTTATGCTCTAAAAAATTTAAGAAAAAAACTTATTATTAAATAAAAAAATACTAAAAAAAAAGTAACTAACCAAGTAATCTTTACAAAACTAATGAGGCATTTTTATTAACAAAATTGGATAGTATCAAAATACAAAGATAGGCCTTTTTTTTTTTTAACGGGTTAGCTTATGGAATTGAGGCCCTTGGGTAATGATGTAATTATATTATGTCTTTTGGTGTGGATTATTATATTATTATTATTATTATATTATTATGTGATATTTATTATCTGTTATTAAGTCGACTGGTAGAGAGAGAGAGAGCCGAATCATTAGGAAAGTAAAATTAATGTATTTTTATAATTTTAAATATAATGTTAATATGTTGTTGGTTGTTGTTGAATGTTGTGTTGTAGTGTCTTCGCAGTTATAAATTCTAAAATTGCTATCTCTCTAGATTGTCAATTATATAGTTACTTCTCCATTTGGTCGATATAAGTATTTTTTCTTTGTGTATTATTTATTATTATTATTGAATTGATGACTACGCACGTGCCTCAATGTATGGTAACAGTGTGATCAATTCTTCAGATTATTTATTATATTATTTGTAAGTTTATTATTGATAGTATCGAGGTATTTGCGATATTGTCAAATTTACATTTTTTTTGGTATTTTATATTTAGTCATTATGTTTTATTAAGGATAATATGACTCTCTCTATTAATCGTGATGTGATTAGTGTATTATTTTAATTGATTATTATAATTATTATTTGTTATATTGCTGTCATTATTATTATTATATCAGGAATTATTATTGATTAATTATTGATGATGATTATGAGTTATTATAATTAACTGGTTGTAGTATTTATATAGAATATATTAAAATATTAAAGTAATATTATGTAGTAGTTATTATATTATTTATTATATTATTGATTCTAATTATTAGCAGAATTTGCCTGAATTAATTAATTAATTATGATTTTAGTGATAATTATTATTATTATTGACTGTAGTGTATAAATAGTTATTACTTATTATTATTAATTATTTTTATATTCGCATTATTATTATTATTATTATTATTATTATTTATTATTATTATTAGATTAATTATATAATAATTCTATTGTTGTTTGTTGGTTGTTGGTTGTTGTTGTTTATATTTATGGTGTAAGTTGTTGTGATTGTTTTTGTTTTGTTGTTTTATGTTTGTTGTGTATGTTCGCTGTGATAGCATGTTTGTTAAAGTGTTAAGGTGATGTGTTGTTGTGTTAATTATTGCTGATTAAGTTTACAATGTAGATAGCTCATGAGATATTATTGATATTATTTGTATTAATCGTATAATGATGTAAATTGGAATTGTATTGATTTATGTTATATTATAGTTTTTTAAATGTAACTATCGGCTATTGTTTATACCAAGGTTTCTGTAATTAGCTGCAATGATTAATATGAATAATATGATAATTATTTATCCTTATTATTTATTTATTATTATTATTATATATACTATGTGATCAACGCATTGTAGTTATCATTTACCACAAAATAAAATCATACTTTTTCTCCTTTAGATGTTATCTGCGATCCATCCCATCCGCGGATATATTCTATCCAAGTATTTCAGCTCTCATAATTAGTTATTGAACTGAAATTTATTTAGTGTATTTCGTAAATGTAATTATATTTGATATTTATTATTGATGTTTTTTATTTCTTTCGTTACGTTTATCATGTTTATCGACGTCATTTACATTTGCAATTGTATTGACATTTATACATGGCTGAAATAAATTTAAATAGGTAGGTATTGGTAACTGACATATATACCAAGTTATAATATTACAAATCTATAAAATGATTACTTTATGTATTATATTATTATTATTACATGAAACTTAAATTCTTGAATAATGAAGATGATAGTATTATTTAAATGAAGAAGTCTTAATGAGATCGAAGTCAAGTAGATTTAATAAGTCATACCAATCTGGAAAGAAAGTGTCGGGGCTCTCTCTAGTGTAAATCCCCTTTTCGCCAGCCGTTGCCGCCGATACCCCAACAAAATAATCTATAATTTACCTACGAGCCTGTTCGTGTTCGAAAAACTGTGCTAATACAAGCTAAGTAATAGTACGTTAGGTAATGTATATAGAAATTAGTAGGTAAGTGTTAATGGATTTGAAAGTTAAGATAGTGAGAGAAGTATATGTGCTGTAGAGGATTAGCGGATGTGTAGAGGTCGTGAGGTCTTGTTTTTTATTTGACTGTCTCCAGTCATTGGTAGTAACGATGTGGGCAAAGACAGCCTCTTTGTTAATGGTTGTGTGGGTTATATCGAGTGTGAATGTAGAGGTTCCCTTGCTTAACCGGAATAAGGACCTTTTCGATTTACCCTTCTGATCTCGGGTCAGAGTGGAATGGAGTGAAGTCCATCTCCCGTCCTTCGTCAACCCAGCAGATGGTAGCGCATCATACCTCCAGGGGAGAAACGGAACTCGTGTTAGTTAAAGTACTGGGTTTTCGCTAATTAAGACGGGAAAAGGTAGCCTGGTGCGAGGTAATATAGAAGGGAGTCTAGGAGGTAGTGAGAGTAGTGAAAAATGAATTAACGGTTGCTGGGGACGGTGATATATAGTTATAGTATGATATATAATATAATATACTAGTATATAATATATATATATAAAGAGATTAAGGTAGGTAGTATAGATATAGTATATGTAGACGGCCGGGTAAGAGTCAATGTGGATAATAACGGACTAGGAATCATGAGCGAATATTCACTTGAGGAACACCGTCACATGAGTTTAAGTTGATAGTACTACCATAATGGAAATGACTACCTCAGTATACAGGGTAGTAGATAGTATTAATTATAGTGATGTAAAGTATTATGTATAGTAATAAGATAAGAGGAAAAGGATAATTAAAGTATCGCTTCAGTACCTGCATATATCGGTAAATCAGATCCAGGCTCAGTATAAATAGTATTAATAGATATGGTTTATGAGATATAGCGAAGTTAGTATTTTAATTATTAGTTGATATTTATTTTAGTATAGAAGATAATTAAAACATTATTTGGATAATTACTCTAGATATTAATAAAGTTAAGCAAAGAGATATAATATTATGTGATATAGATAAGTGATTAATAAGTGGAATATCATCTCATATAAGTAGTATATATATATATATGGTAAGCATTTTAGAGTTATATATATATGTATATAGTTAATATAATAGGTAATATGTATATTATATACTAGATATACTAGTATATATACCTCATTGAGGTACTCCTAGATATATATATTTGATGTTATTTCCACGTATATGTAAAAAATTAAATAGCTCTTATAAAGCTTCCTGGTAACATATTGTGGCAGTTTGCTACACTGACTTACATAAGAATGCGGGATTTAGTATCACGGGAAGACTTATTAACGGATCAACTCTCTCATGGTCAAAACCTTGAGGAAGACACTTTCCGTTTATTGCAGCAATAAACTCATCCACTGGACTCCCAAAGTGTTGAATTTTTCCGTATAAAGACGTCCCGCTATAAGCCACGCACACTAGTCTACAACTCCATTCGTTGTCTGAGCTCCGTTTATTGTTCGCTGTCGCGATGGCCTGTCAATGACTTGGTATTCAATCATGCGCCAGATACTAAGAGACAACTCGAGAACGATAACTAGCGCTCTGCCATGAGCTTTCGTGGATGGTGATAGCAACTATTATAGTTGTCTGGGTTATATCAACTGTGTGATAGCGGGGAGAACCATCTGCGTAATTGTATTAAATCACAATATATATACTCTGGTATATAAGGTAGGGAGTTAGAGCATAAGGAAGAGTAAGTATGTTAAATAAGTTATCAAGTATATATAATATCGCTCAAGGGAGTATAAGATACATACAATAGATATTATGATAGTCGTATATGGTAGAAGTCCTGTTCCTAGAAATATACCATATACTCGATTAGTTATTAGTATCGCTGTAGGATGTAGAGAAGTTAGTATATTACTCTAGGGTAGTGATATTAGCTAGTATACGGAAAAGATATAGTTATAGTATATATAGTGTGTATACATTTGCTGAAAGAAATTTCAATTATAGAGGTTAAGATTTAAAAGATAGTTTATATTCGGATAATCTAAAGGAGATTGGGGTCACAGTTACATGTTATTTTTTAAGGACTGAGTATGTGGAATTACGGAATGAAAGAATTATCTCAGTTAATTGGTAGGGTAGTTTTGTTAGGTTGGATTTGGTTAAGTTCAGTAAGAAAATCCAAGTAGGTTTTTTTCTACTTTATTTAATTCAATGGATTTCATAATGAAAAAATATTAATTGCGTTTTACCCTGGTTTTCGGGATAAATAAGGGCGTATCAGGAAGGTCAGTATCTGTGATCATGATGCTTCCCTTTTTGTTATATTATTTGTAATTTTTTAGGGAAGAACACGTTTACTTGGGATAGCATATTTGGTTGGCTAATAATATTAAAATTGGCGCTTACACATAATAAAGTAGGAGTTCCCGATTAAAACTTGCAAAAGCTGGGAATAAAGTGTTTGTTAGTATTATTACAATTTAAGACCCTATACATTTTATTCAGATATAGGTGATTATATTCTTAATAAAGAGGAAAAACCAGATAAAAAAAAAGAAAAAGAAGAAACAGGAATTCAACGCACAGAAATAACTAGTTCTCAGTAATTCGAAATCCTTCATCAATTACTACTACTACTACTACTACTACTACTACTACTACTACTACTAATATTACTACCACTACTACGTTACGTTCAACTATGTCTATTGTAATTTGTTTAATTAGGGTAAGATTCTTTGGCATTCTTCAAACTCATCAACGATTATAAATTTAAAGCAAAGTATTTTAGAACAATATTAATTTCTTATAAGCCTTCAAATTATAATTTAGCTCGGGCTTTACCTTTCAAATTAAATACACCTTCTCAATAATGATCTTAAACGAGCTTCAGGGTACTTTTGGGTTGGGTGAAATTTGAAATATGACAAAAGGAGACAATTAGATTCATATACTTCTAATTCTAGCACTTTGTTTAGATTTTACTCCAAGAAAAACCGTAACTAGACATACACGTCAGAGTGCTTTACATAACTAAGCTATATTCTATTAACTAAATATTACTATCAAGGAATTTGAATCGTATGCACCCCGCCATTACTCATAATCTGATATTATCATGCTCTCGTTTGAACAAGACAATGGTCGATAGTACGTACACATACAGGACATGTGAGCGTGGTAACTGCCCAAGGAGCCTTTGAATACAGCTGCAATCACTTGTGCCTTCAATGCCTCTTGAACCAGCTCCTCCGAGACTCGCTCCAAAATTTGTAGCGTAACCTCCTTGTTGGGAATCCAGAGATCTTCCTGTCTGAGTAATTCGGCTCCTTAGTAATCTAACGCAGTATCCCTCTCCGATATTGGCTGATTGGAATAGTGTGAGAAATTAGGTTAGTATAAAAGAGAAGTTATGATAAATGCAGTTTTAATTAAGCATAAGTGAATTTAAATAAGATATAATAAGATGGAAGATAAATAGAATTTTTAGTAAATGTAGAATTAGATACAATACACGATTTAGCGAATTCAGGAATCACGAGACTAAATCTAATTATTATTGATAGATATGTATTATTGAGTTAGAATATTTTTGTGTAAGAGCAATCAGGGCAAAACATAGATTTAGTGTATTTAGTTATGTAAGTTGATGTTTTATTAAGTAATTAGTTTATTATTGCTATTTAGATTTTTTGCTTATCTAGACTATTTATTATTATTATTTGTTAATCTTTCGATTTGTTAAGATAAATAGAACACATTACACCCGATGGCAAATAACCTATATATAATTAGTATATTAAGGATATTATTATACGAAGTGATAAGTATATGAGTGTGGTGAAAAGATACATAGATTTTGCTAAGTGATAAAGTTGTTAGATGATATTATATATTACGTTTAGATAGGTGAGTGCAGAAGGGAGTGCGAGCAGACGAATAGATTATTGATGCCTATTATCCTATAGTTATGTTTGGATATATTATGTATATATATAGTAGTAGTATTAGTGAGTTTAATGAGTAATATGGGAGGGAATAGTACAGCTTACTCAAAGATTATGAGTATGATAATATTATGTGAGTTAGTTAGCGCCTACTCATAGTCTTATTATATTATCGATTATTATATTGATGAATTTGAAAAGTCTCATAGCTTTATTAGTCTGTCTTAGTATAAGTTAATGATATTAATACCCTCATATATATTATTGCATATATATAATATCGATTATAATCTAGTATAATATATATATAAATAATAGAATATATATATATAATATATATAATTTTTTATGTACAATATAGTAGTGGAGGTTGCTAATATAGTGATGGTATTTATAATAGGTATAGTAGGTAATACGTATGATATATATATAAATAGTATATGAGTATAGTAGGAGAACTATGTTATATGAGAAAATTTCGCACTCCCGCTATACGTTGGCATCTGTCTCTAGCACTATGTGGAATATGATAGGGAGCCAGGTAGAAACAAAGGCACAGATAGTATAGTGCGATTAACCATGGGTTAGATGAAGATATTATAGATGGATAGAGATTATATAGTCGATAAGAAGGAATGGATAATACATATGCTCATACCTATAGATTATATATATATAATATATATATTATAATATATTATATATAATATATTATATATATATTATATTATATATAAATATATATGTATATATAGTAGGTATATATATTAGATAACGTGAATTCGAGTCATTCACCACTCTCTTATCGTGCAGATAATATATCAAGCGTCACCGAGAGTCTAAAAGTCAGTTCATTTTTCTAGCAAATTATAATGAGTTATAGGTAGCGTCGAAAATATATACTGCTAATGTACTTATAAGGGTATACTAGTAGTACGATATCGCCTCATTACTCATATAACATATATGTTTCTCCTGCAGTAACTACCACCTTCTCCACTTTACTCGCACTTAGATCGGAAAGCAAAATATACAACAAAACACAAAGAAGAGGCGCGCTAAGAAGAAATTTTTTTTCTCTCTCAAATACATATTAAATGGTGAATCGAGCAAAGTATAAAATGGGAGATAGGGTAGGGGTCCAAGGCGTAACGTTTCGAGCGAGCTAACTTATGTTCCTCTTCAATGCGCCAACTAGAAAAACCAGACGTAAAGAATTAACAAAAAATGGGAATCTAAAGAGTAACCTGTGATGACTAAAATATTAGTGGCGGAGGGTGCGACTCATAATATAGAAAAAAATTAAAAAAATGTTACAGAGTTGCTACTAATCATCTTAAAAATGATGATTGATAATTTTGATGTGGGTCAAAGGAACAATATAGGTATTTAATATATTTTATTTTTTATATATTAAATAAATAATGTAATAGATATATATATTATATAGAAAGTTTTGACAGTTGGAAGTGCAGATTTATGTAAGATTGCTGTTTAAAAATCTACTGCAATAATTTAAGAAAGGTTAAAAGTATACATTTAGTATCCCCACAACCTCCAACAGAAATAGACATACTACATGCTCTGTCATCTCTCTCTGGCCGTCTCTCATCTCTCTCTTCTCTCTCCTTCTCTCTCTCTTCTCTTCACTGCTCTCTCTCTCTCTCTCTGCTTCCCAGATAGCTTATATCATTAGTACAAAAAAATTGTATCGAGCAATTAGTGTGCGAATCTGAGTTAATTTTGTGTTTATTTTCATACTGAGATTCATTTAAGAAAAAAGTGAATATTTTAATTTCTCTTATCATGATCGATAGATATAGAGTAGAGTATATTACTATGGTATGGCTAGTAATATCATATAGTGATAATTAAGATGTGATTAAGATAGTGTCAATAGGTGGATGTATGTGTGATATAGGTGGGGGGGGTTTACTGGAGTAGGTATATATAGTAGATATAGGGTAGGTGGTATATGTGAATAGTTTATAATAAGGTCAGTTTATATATAGTGATATCTGGTAGAATTTACCTCTACATAGGTAAAATAATGTGATTAATAAATTTCGAGCAGAATTATGGTATTTATATTTGGCATTAGGTAGGACGTTATATATCTCGAGTAATATATATATAATGTGTGTGTGTTATAGTTAGTGGTGGTATAATTACCTTTAATAGTTGGCACTACCAGATTCTCGTGTTTTAGTAGTATATTTATATATAGTCAGTATATAAATTGATTCTAGGCTTTATATACCTCACCCATAACCTAATAAGAAATTCATAGTATATGATAGAGGACCCTACAACCATTATCTCTCTCCTCATAAGGTTCGTTGTGTATACATTGTAATCTAATTACCTATTATACCTATAATAATATATAGGAAGGACTATATACTCTATAAGTTATTATTAGTAATGAAGAAAGATATAGTATTAATATATAACATATATCTTTATACTATAGTGTTATTATGTAATAGAGTTATATTATATTAGTTAAATAGTAATATTATCAAAAAATATTTAAATAATATGTATATATATGATATATATATACGTTAGAATATATAAATCTTAGTACTAGTCTGTGATAATTAGAAAGCCGAATGTAATTGAATAAAGGTTTAGAATATGTTTAATTCAGGTTTCCATATAGTTAAAAACAGTCGCGCAATAAAAAACGATAGTTTCATACCTCAGTTGGAATTGAAAGTATTAAAGTAGGGTTAAGGAAAAAGGTAGTGTGTAGATCAGTCATTTTTTTTTATCTTATGATTCATAGGACAAGTTGCATAGGTATTATAGAAATTCGCTAGTTGCATATTCTAGCATATACTTGTGCAAATAAACTATCTACATTACTATAAGCGTGGTACCAAATAAGCAATAAAAAATAAAATACTAATTTTAATTTTATTTATAGATACTACATTTTCAGTAATTAAATACAATCAGTACAGATGCAATTAGACTGCTGGACGATACATATATATAAAAGCAGACAGTTTTATACAATAGTAATAATAGATAAACTGTTAGAGATATATTAGTTAAATAAATATATATTTTAAAGAAGAATTATAAGCAATAGCTAATCAACGTTCTCAACTTCATTATTATTACAATGTTATTCAATACTGTTAGTCAATGCCAGAACTTCAACTCATGATAGGACGATATAGATTCTAGCTGCTTCTACAAGATTTATTTCTTTACAAGCACAATAACAATTATGACTTATGATGCATAGTTCAAGGATTTGGTAAGCTAAATCTCAGTAACCCTCTGGTAGTTCTTGGTTATTCAAAAATATTTATGGTTCTTATCAATACCTGTGTAGAGGTTCACCTGCTGTAATTATAAACTACAACTACAGCTAGAAAAACGATATGGATTATTATTATTATTATTATTATTATTATTATTATTTTATTATTATGTGGTTATTGATTATTTATTATTATTATTTAGTATTAATTTATTCCTATTATTATTATTTCATTATGTTGTGTGTTAAATATTGCATATTATTATTATTATTATTATTATTATTATTATTATTATTATTATTATTATTATTATTATTATTATTATTATTATTATTATTATTATTATTAATTGATATGGTGATATAAGTGTTATATTTATAATATAGTCTCTCTCGTATTACTTGACATTAGTTGTTTATTAATGATTATCTATGTCATTATTTTGATTATATAATAATATTATTATTATTATTATTATGATTAATTGCATTATTATTATTATACTGTGTTATATTATTATTATTATTCTCTCCTTCTACGCTCTCATTATTATTATTATTAGGTGTGATTAGAATGTGAATATAATAATGGTATTATTATTATATACATTATTATTCTATTATTCTTTTATTATTATTATTCCATTTATTCTTATTATTAGTTAATACTATTACTGTATTTATTATTATTATTATTATTAATATTATTATTATGTGATTATTATTTATTATTATGGGGTCCTTTATTAATGTAATATTATTACTCTATTATTAGCTCTCATTCATATATTATTATCTCAGATTTGAAAAAAATAAAAAAATACTCGGAAACTATTATTGTAATGATAGATTTTATTAACTTTTACCTAATTAAAAACATTTCTGAAAAATATTCTTTAAAGAAAGGCTAAAAAAATAAATTAAAACAAGTATCCACAAGATTATAATTCAGAACATATAATCTCAGAATTTAATCCAACATTAAATAATATGAATAATATTATTAATTGAAATTATAAAAAGCATATAAAATAATAATAAAATTAAAATAAATTTTCCAAAAAGCATAATAATATTGCACCTCTACACTGGCAACTTAAAAAAAAAAAAAAGTAATTAAAAAATTCTTGTTCCAATTTTTTTTTTAATTTCATTTTTATTTCACTCTTTTTTTAAAAAAAAAAATTTTTTTTTCAATGTTTTTTTTTTTTTTTATATTATTTATTTTTTTTTTTTTTTTATTGAAAAAATATATATTTAAGAGTTTAATGAGATTATCAGTTATAGGAAATACCTTGGAAATAAGCGTTTGCGAGATACCACTCTCACTCAATTTGGAGTAGAGAAGAGACGTTGGGTCCACACAAAAACCAAGAAAAGAATGAAAGAAATCCAAAACTTCTCTAAATGGGCGACGAGCAACGAAGGATCGTAAATGTTTTCGGAATCCATCTTGATCACTGGTTAGTTTTAAAAATTAATATAAATAATAAATAATATAGTTATTAAGTATCGCCAAATTTTTATATCATTTATATATATAACATATACATATATCTATTATAATTAATATATATATATATATATATAATATATATATATATAATATATATATATTAATATAATATAATATATATAATTATTATATTAATAATTATAATATATATATAATATATATATATATAAACAGCAATATACGCATGGGGGGCAGTTGATTGAAGGGTCTGAACCATTCCTCGAAAATATTTAAACTATAATATACTTGTAATGGATTTTTAATATTTTTTTACTTAATATTTAATTATAAGTAATAATATAAAATAATAATCAATGCAGTAATATAATAG
This sequence comes from Trachelipus rathkii, assembly GCA_015478945.1. Lineage (NCBI taxonomy): Eukaryota > Metazoa > Arthropoda > Malacostraca > Isopoda > Trachelipodidae > Trachelipus > Trachelipus rathkii. The sequence goes on along the minus strand of JABUQX010136327.1, from coordinate 14,256 downwards.
CACCTCTCTCTCTCTCTATTTATCAAATATGAAATGAGGTGAAAAACAATATTTGTGATTTCGGTGAAGAACTTTATCTTAGGTTTAGTATGACTGTCCAGCAAGCACACAAAGGATAATAAAAGCATAACGTTAGAGTTGATATTCTCTTTCGCAAAATGCCAGAAGGAAAGTGAGAAGAGGAAGAGCGAACCAGAAATATATATATATAGATATATTATATTATATATTATAATATATATAATATATAGTTATATATATATCGGTCAGATGGTTTATTTAGGACAGGCGTGTAACGTAGAGAACTACAAATGCTACGCTAAAAAAAATGACATATATTATAATACCTTTGTACTAAATTTTAGTTGAGAAAATGTAATAAAAAAAAATAAAATTTTAATAATGTAAAAATACAATGTGTACGATAACTGCCTCTACATCAATCTTTCCTTCCTACTGTAAGTGTAGTTAAAAAAGAGAAAAGAAATTAATGAGACGGCTGCAGTTGATCGAAATTACTTTTCATCATGCTCTCGTTTGCGCATAGAAAATGATTTGAAATTGTGTATTTTTTTATTTTAACTTAAAGAAAACCTCAGGTAAACCCCGCAAAAGATGGGAGGAGTCGGGTATGAATGCAGACTACAAAAGGTTGGAAATAAGTAATGCTTTGCGGTTACTCTGCTAGCACGAGGGTATCGATGGTGCCAATGACCCGAGCAATGAAGATAAAGTGTGATTGTAGTAATCCCCTTTATTATTTATTTTGACCCAGCGGCATTGTATGTTTACTGTTCACATCCATGAGGAGCACAACACATTTGAAATTTTATTGGAGCAGTGAAAACATCTGTACTATTTTAGTTGATGCAAGGAGAATTATTTTTAATATTTAAAAATAGGAAATATTTCTAGAGAGAAAAAAATGGACAAAACTTACTCCGGACACTCGCTGTCGAACTCAAGGGTGAGGGAAATTACGATGATCTGTACGCAGTCTCTGAAAGAGTTTTTAAACCAATTATAGAAGCTTTAAAAGAGTTCAAAGTGGATCAAGATATTGAACCTTCTTCAAAAAAAAACCTTAAATCTTTTAAAATCTATAATTATAATATAACTATGAAATCAGCTTTATTATCCATCACTTCTTTAATATATACTACATTGCAGTCTTTATCACAAGTAACAACAAGCTCTCTTAACCATACTGAGAAATGTGATGCTCGTTTTGGAGGATTTTTCCAGAGAAAATAGATCGATGAAAAATTTTAAAGAGAAGCACTTTTGGAGAGTTGTCAAAGAGAGCTTTTGTTTTTCGGTCATCCATAGAATAAATGAAACATACACGAATTCGTATCAGAATTGAACAATGTATTACAATGAAAGAATCATAAAGGCATTTCCAATTTCTTTACTTGATGGATTTTTAAACAAATTCGAGAACAAGTTCGTGAACTATAAATCCACACACTTTCCAACCTTAGTAACGTGATTGCTTCGATTTCTTTCTTTGTCTTCCAATTATTTAGATCTTCATACCTTTATATCTAATATGTCATTACAAACTTTATCAGGAAGTCACTAACGCATAAAATACTCTGACTATATATATATATATATATATAGTAATATATATATATATAATATATTTATAATATATATTAATATAATTATAATATCTATATTATATATTATATATTTATATATATATATATATATATATATAAATATAATAGTAATATATATATTATTAATATATTATAATATATATAATATATGAATTATTGTGATAAGAATAAATTATCTATTTTACCATCTATACACTCTAGACAGTAGAGCCTGTGCAGAATGACGTAGGAAATCTGCAGGAGGTCCACGATGACCTTCGCCACAGCCGTGAGGACAACCAAGATGAGTAATTATCCTGATTGTTAAATAATATAAATAAAAATAAATAATAATATTATTAATTATAATTCATTAATGCACATTACATAAAATAATTATAAAATCTAATAATTAAATTAAATAATATAATATAATTACAATATAATTAAATAATTTATCAATTTTTATATAACATTTATAAAAATAATTATTTATTTTCCATAAATAAATAGAGAGGCACAAAGAGCTATCTTTAATCTGATCGTACCTTCTTTATAATAATCTTATATATGATATATTTTTCCGGTCTTCTAAAATGCCTTAAATAATGAGGCATTTTAAACAGCATTTATTTCTTTTTTCTAACTATTTCAAATTTAGAAAGATGTTTTATATTTAATTTCTATTTCTTTACATCTAATTCATATGTAATAAGGCATTTTATATAAAAAGAAGATATTATTATCCTAATAAGTTCATTTTTAAAAAGAAATTTTAGAGCAAAAATTCAATCTCGCGTCTAACTACTTCATATTTACAATCATTTTAGTTAAATTTCTATTATGCCCTAACTAATTCCATATTTAGTAAATTTTATGCAAATTTTCTATTAAGCTAATTAATATGAAGAATATATTTGGATATATAAACGCTATTTACATTTTATTTTTCTGAAGATTTTCTTTCAATAATAAATTTCTTAATTTCATTAAATACTTTTCAAGGCATCTCCTAAAAGCACAATTTTGGTGTTGTAATTAAAACTAGGTTTATTTGAAATTAAATTATAAAGTTAATTAGGCTAGCAACTAAGTTTGGTAATTGTGGAGTATTACTGACTTGAGTTCACGTACATAGTATATTAAATATTACAAGGACATCTTCATACTAAAAATGGTTTTAACGAATTATTTGAAGTTTTTTTTTTTCGTATATTTTACGCATATATTTTAAAGAAAAATATAAAAAATTACGTTCCGAAAATTTTAAACGGCTAATTTTCTCGTTTTTTTAGAGATATCGCTATCGATGCTTTGTTCCGATTTTTTATATATCGATTGCATTAATATTTTTCCGATGATCGATAATTTTGAATGATTATCAACAATTCAATTGTTCAGCCAAATTTACGTTTACGTATATTATATTAACTTTAAGCAATTTCTAATAATAAAATAATAATAAAATAAAATAATAAAAAATAATAAAATAATTTTTTTTTATGATTAAAATTTCACAATATATATATATATATATATATATATATATATATATATATATATATATATATATATATATATATATATATATATATATATATATATATATATAGTTGGGCACTTTATCAAGCTGTATATGGACAAAATTTAAGATTGTGACCAGTAGAAAATTTTACGAGTACGTTGAAACAAGCTGCATGAGTCGGTATTAGATCGACTCGTGCCGATTTCGTGAGGCGATTGAGTATGTATATATATATATATATATATATATATATATATCTCTTGGATATATATATATATATATATATATATATATATAGAGTGGGGGGGGGTGAGCGCCTCTTTGGGGGGGGTGATTCGGTACACTATAAATAAATAAAAATAATAAAAAAAAAACGTTTTACGATCATTTAATAGCCACGGGGGTAATATTACAAGTTTTATTTAGATCATATTTAATTCTAGAAAGTTTTTATATTTTTAAAAAATGTTAGAAATTAGGGTACAAAATTTCCTTCAATAGAACTTCACTTTTGAAAAAGGTGAGTTTTTTTAACTTCGTTATAAAATGAAAAATTGTGGATCGATTTTAATTATTTTTTCAGTGGATACACTCGGGTATGTTAGCTTTAAACTGGCAAAGTAAATTTTTGATCCAAGCAGTATTAGTGGCAAAAAAACGGGGCCTAACTTGGTCCGATTCACCCCGCCATAAAAATTGATGGAGGGGTGGCTCGGACCACCATTGTTTTTCGTATTTTACGTATTATTATTGACATTTTTATTACGTATAATTAATTTAAATGTAATAAAAAGTTACTTATATTAAGTGAAAATTTTTTAAAAAAATGAAATTTTAATAAAAAAAACGAGTTCAAAAAAGTGTCAAAATTTTTAGGCGGAGAGGGGTGAATCGGACCACCTTATTTATATTCGTATTTTATTTATCATTATTGACATTTTTATTACTTATTACGAATTTTAATATGATAAATAATTATTATATTAAGTAAAAATTAAAATATAAAATTGAAATTATACGTAAAAGACGAATTTAAACAGATGGTCCCGAGTCACCCTCAATGTGGTCGCTTCACCCCTCACGGTCCAGGCTGACTCGGCGTTATTCAAACTTTAATAAAACTTTTTATTATTAGAATTACATTATTATTTTTGTGTGCTTATTACCTACATATCCTGTGATTTTAAAAAAAAAAATTTAAAGAAAGACATTAGGGAGTGTGGAGACGAAGAGATACATACAGAGGTCCACCTCTCCCCCCCAACACTATATATATATATATATATATATATATATATATATATACGACCATTAGGGGCTCGGCCGGCCCGGGGAACAGATGGGGGCGTTCCATGCCCCGGCTGTAGGGGGGCGGAGGAACCCCGCACGATACCAAATACCAGGCGCGGGGTTCGGGGCTCCCAGGCGTCCCTACCCTTCGTTTGGAGACGAGCCCGACTCCTGCAATAGGGGCGGTCTACCCTTGGGGTACACATTAGTTTTAAAAAAAAATTCTTTTATTTTTTAAACTAATGGGTACCCCAAGGGTAGACCTATAAAGTATTACCAAAAGTTTTAACTACAATATGAATGAGGGGATTGGCTTGAGTCTGTGGACAAGAAAAGATTTAGGTGTGATTATAGTAATTTGAAAGTATCTAATCAGTGTTTGGAAGCTAGAAATAAAGCTAATAAGATGCTGGGCATAATAAATCTCAATGTTTACAAGAGCAAGGAAGTTATAAGTAAACTGTATAATAGCTATGTTAGGCCAGTAATAGAGTATTGTGCACAGTTTGGGCGCCTTATTTAAAGAAAGACTTAGATATGTTAGAGTGCGAGTGCAATGTAGGGCAACAAGGATGATTTCTGGGTTTTGAGGGTAAGAGCTATGAGGAGAGGCTGAAGGAATTAGGAATGTTTTCTGTAGAAAGGCGATTTCTCAGAGGGGACATGATACAAGTCTACAAAACATTTACATCTATTGATAATACAGAGAGTCTAGGGTTGGGAAAAAAACCGTTTTTTCAAATCGTGTTTTTTTCATGAAAAAAACGTGTTTTTTTATTTTTCAGTTTTTGATTTTCAATTTTTTCATTAAATGTATTAGCGTCGGGCGGGGTGACCGGGCCCGCCTCTTTAGGAGGGGTGATTCGGTCCACTCTAAATAAAATAAAAAATAATAAAAAAAAATTTTTCGCTCATTTTATAGCCACGCGGTAGTACTACAAGTTTTATTTAGATCATATTTAATTCTAGAAAGTTTTTATATTTTTAAAAAATGTTAGAAATTAGGGTACAAAATTTCCTTCAATAGAACTTCACTTTTGAAAAAGGAGTTTTTTTAACTTAGTTATAAAATGAAAAATTGTGTGGATCGATTTTAATTATTTTTCAGTGGATACACTCGAGTATGTTAACTTTAAACTGGCAAGTAAATTTTGATCCAAGCAGTATTAGTGGCAAAAAAAACGGGGCCTAACTTGGTCGATTCACCCTGCCGTAAAAATTGATGGAGGGTGGCTCGGACCACCATTGTTTTGGTGTAGTATTATTGACATTTTATTACGTATAATTAATTTAAATGTAATAAAGTTACTTATATTAAGTGAAAATTTTTAAAAAAAAATGAAATTTTAATAAAAAAGCAGAGTTCAAAAAAGTGTCAAAATTTTTAGGCGGAGAGGGGTGTGAATCGGACCACCTTATTTATATTACAGTATTGTGTTTATCTCAGTGTTGAGCTTGTTTTACTATTATACATTACATGAAGGTACCTTTGTTGCTGGAGATATTAGTGCAGTGACCATAATCATTAATGTGAGATCTAGAAGTCATAAAATTAGATTATAAATGAAAAGCAGTTCTGACAGTGATCAGTCACCTGTCAGTAATTGTGGTTCCTCAACTACTTCCCTCCCAGATAATTTTATTATAGCGTTATTAAACTTTATCAAATTTTTGACTATTAAATTATGTATTATTAATGTGTTTTGTGTATACCTTATATATATTATGTTAAGAGGCTGTGGTTATGTTAAAAATTTTAAAAATTGCATTAAGAAGTGGGAGGTGGGTTATATCTCTTATATTCTTTAGATGATTACACATCCACCCAGCATGGCATCATGTGTAAATATAAAGAAGGCTGTTGCTCCTGGATAGCTTTACACTTGGTATTTGTTTTCTAATGCCAGAATACTTGATAGATAAATATTATTATAACATTATAGCAAATCTAGCAGAACTTACCTTTCTTCCTTATATTTTCTCAGTGTTTTTCTGTTTGAATTACCTGAGTGAATTTGTTGCCTTCTTACTCTACAGACTTCTTTGTTTGTAGGCTTCATTACTGTGATCTAGCTCTCTCTATTATTTTTCACACATTATATCATATAATTATATTTATAATTTTGTTTTAGTATCATATATATATTGTTGTTTATATTCAGAGGCAGAATATGAATATAACAAAACCTACTAAGAACAGCTTGAGATTAAATGAAATGATAGTGTGAGAATTAAAGTCATTTTCAGATTGTGAGAAAAGTGAAGGAGGATGAGTGAATGACTAGAATTAAATATTTGGCTTTGGAATATCAACTTTTGATTCACCAATCACTAGTCCCCACTCCCCATACCCCAGTCACTACTGAGTACTGACTCCTGTGCTGTGACTACTGTCAAGCTTATTATCACTGGGCTCATCAGCGTGATCAGCCACATTTAATTTTGATATAACTAATAAGTCTGATATCTCAGTTGTATGAAGTATCGTGTGAGAATGACAGTGGTGAAGGAGCAGGGTCAATAACAGGACTCTTAAGCTTAGCTGCCTTAGCATAATTATCTCTCTCAGTTGGCAAAATTTCAGAATTTTCTAGTTCTAGATTATGAGCAATAAATACTAGTTTTTGCAACGTCTACACAACAAAAGTTATATTTTATGCGGGAGCCTTTGCAACCTTTTATTTCTACTAGACTTAATATTAACTAACGATGAAAGTATGGTGGATGAAGTTAGAGTTGAGGAGAATTTAGGACTTAGTGACCATAATATAATTAGATTTAATATGAATGTGATATCTGGGCCCAAATTGCAAGTTAATAAGGAAAAGATCTTAGATTTCCGAAATGGCGATTTTACCAAATTTCGAGACATGCTTAGTACAACTGACTGGGATAAAGAGTTTAAAGACCAAAACTGTTTTATCATGTGGGAACATTTTAAGCAAATTTTAATGAATATTCAGTCAGTATGTTTTAAAAATAAACCCATTAGGGTGGCAAAGAGAAAACCTGTTTGGTGGAATAGAGAGATAAGAGAGAAAATTAATGAAAAGCGTAGATGTTTTAAAATATTCAAAGGTAGTAATAGGGAAGATGATTTAAAAAATTATAGGAAAAATAGAAATGAACTTAACAATCAATAAGAAAGGCAAAGAGGCAAAAATTAATTTAGCAAGGAATAGTAATAAGAACCTGAAGAAGTTTTTAGCTTTTATAAATTTAAAAGTAAGAATAGGACAATTGGTCCAATTAAAATTGATGAAAATTTAGTGAGTTCAGATAAGGGGTTGGTCAACATTTTCAATGCTTATTTTGCTTCAGTGTTTACTGAGGAAAGATTAGATAACAGTTTGGAGACTAATAGTTCTTGTATGCATGTAACAAACAGACTTACAGAATTTGAATTTGATGTAAAAGATATTAAACATTTACTAGACCATATTGATCCAAGTAAAGCTGCAGGCCCTGATGATATATATGGTAGAATTCTGAAGGAGGGTAGTACCAGCAATTGCAAGGCACTGTATTTGATTTTAAGGCGATCTATAACATTTGGTGAGGTACCAGATGACTGGAAAATGGCATATGTTGTGCCTATTTACTTATAAGAAAGGTAGTAAGGAAGATTCCAGGGTGCCAGACCAGGTGTTAAGCATCTCTGGTTAATGCAAGGGTTCTGAAAAGGTTAATGAAAGATATATAAATATTAAGATAAATATTTGTGTAGAATCTCCCATGCAGTTTAAGACAGTATGTCCATATCAGATCTAAATACAGCATTTATATATAGAATACCCATTGTTTTATGGGTAAAGGGATCAAGATAAATATATATAATATTTAGTTTATTAAAAGCCTTTTTGTAAGTTCCCTACCACCAAGCCAGTGAGTTATTGCAAATGTGATATGGATAAAGTGATATGGGTTGGATTAAGTGGAGTAATAACCAGTGTGGATGCAACAGTGGAATAAATCATCATAATAGTGAAGAGTGGTGTCCCACATGGTTCAGTGCTGGGGCCACTATTGTTCCTCATATGTATAAATGATTTAAACCAGGGACTTAAATGTAAGGTTTCTAAGTTTGTAGATGATACGAAAGTGGCCACCTCAGTTAGGAATAGTGAAGGATGCATAAAGATTCAAAATGATCTTGATAAACTTCCTGGGTGGGCAGATAAGTGGCAAATGAATTTTAATAGTAAAAAGTGTAAGGTTCTTCACCTAGGTTACTTAAATAAAAAGATTTAACTACAATATGAATGGGGATTGGCTTGAGTCTGTGGACGAAGAAAGATTAAGGTGTGATTATAAGCAGTAATTTGAAAGTAGGTAATCAGTGTTTGGAAGCTAGAAATAAAGCTAATAGGATGCTGGGCATAATAAATCATAATGTTGTTTTACAAGGCAAGGAAGTAATAAGTAAAGCTGTATAATAGCTATGTTAGGCCAGTAATAGAGTATTGTGCACAAGTTTGGGCCCCTTATTTAAAGAAAAAACTTAGATATGCTGGAGAGAGGGGAGCGGGGAGCAACAAGGATGATTTTCTGGGTTTGAGGGGTAAGAGCTATGAGGAGATGAGATGGAAAGGAGTTAGGAATATTTTCTGTAGAAAGGCGATTTCTCAGAGGACATGATACAAGTCTACAAAATATTTACGTCTATTTGATAATACAGAGACCAATAAATTTTCATAGTAGAACATGGACAGGTGACCAGGGGGCATAATAAGAAAATTAAGAAGAAAGCATGCCATCTTGATATAAGAAAGCATGCATTCAGTAATAGGGTTGTTAAATTTTGGAATAGTCTGCCAGAGGAGGTTGTTGAGTGTGACTCGATTGCAACATTTAAGAAAGGGTTAGATTCGTTTATGGATGGGTTGGGTATCATATAATATATTGACGAAGCCAAATTGGCGGGTTTTTAGTTATAGTAGTTGTTACAATGTAGGGCAACAATGTGACCATAACTTAGTTATTAATGCATGTGGATGGTTTGGGTATCCTATTTATATATCATTAGTTTTGACTAAGCCAAATTGGTGGATTTGTAGTTACAACAAATTGACAAGCCCTAGGGTGCTTTGTGGATTTGCATGAGCATGTTTGGGTAGTGGGTTGACTGGGACAGTCTTGATAGGCCCATGTGGCTTTTTACTGTCTCTATATTCTTAATTTCCTTAAAAAGTAGTCACTCGACTTTTTGCATGTGTCATTTCTAAATTCTGATTAAATAATTATGATAAAAAATGTTACTGAAAGCTGAAACAGAGTAAGAAAACATTAATGAAACCACAAACAAAATATGAATATCAAAATTCAGAATATAAAATAAAAATATGGAAAACACAAAAATTTTGAACACAAACTCGGGGGCTTCCACCTTGTAGGAAATTGGAACCAAAAAATGTCCAAATTAGAGCATATTTGCTAAAATTTATAATATAATTGTTCAAACATGTAAATTCCACAACTTAATTGAAAAAAACGGAAAAAACAAACAAATTATTACTTGTTTTTTTCATGAAAAAACCCATTTTTTTTGGGGAAAAAAACGAGCTTGTTTTTTTCCTTTCCCAACCCTAACAGAGACCAATAAATTTTTCATAGTAGAGCATGGACAGGTGACCAGGGGGCATAATAAGAAAATTAAGAAGAAAGCATGCCATCTTGATATAAGAAACCATGCATTCAGTAATAGGGTTGTAAATTTTGGAATGGTCTGTCACAGGAGGTTGTTGAGTGTAACTCGATTGCAACATTTAAGAAAGGGTTGGATAGGTATATGGATGGGTTGGGTATCATATAATATATTTAGACGAAGCCAAATTGGCGGGTTTTTAGTTACACTAGTTATTAATGTTAGACTGCATGTGTGACCATAACTTAGTTATTAATGCATGTGGATGGTTTGGGTATCATATATATATATATATATATATATATATATATATATATATATATATATTTCTCTTATATATATATATATATATATATATATATATATATATATATATATATATATATATATATATATATATATATATATATATATATATATATATATATATATATACCGTAAAACGGGGCAATTCGGTCCAAAATCAGGGGTACTCAAAATGCTAAGGTTTATGGAGACTTTATTTTTTTTTTATATGTTAATATTATCCTTTAGGAGTAGAATTAGTATAATTGTATTTGTATATATAATATAGGATTAATGTTAGAAGCTGATAAGTAACGTGGACCGATGCCCCACGATTTTGGGGGGCGGGGCAATTCGGTCCACTTCAATTTTCACATCCCTAAGAATCCTCATTAAAGTGTTTTATTTGATAAACTATGATAAGTCAGTTTTCATTTTTAAACATAATGGTATTCATTTTTAAACATAATGGTATTACAATATTATTTTAAGAAATTGGGTTCGAAAACATAATAAAATGTTCGAGTTTGCGTTCGTTTTTGTCAAACTGCAAAATCGTAAAAAAAAGGCTCGCCTAACGTAAGGAATTTCCTTAATTCTGTAAGGTTGCTATTCTTTTTTATTCTGTATTATACAGAATTATATTTACGTTTGGTGAGCGTTTTTACGATTTTGCGATGTTTATTAAAAAATGAACCTAAGCTATGACTGACAAAAATGAAGAGCATAAGCTCAAGTGTTTAGGTCTCTTTTAAACATAATGGTATTACAATATTATTTTAAGAAATTGGAGTTTGATAACTAATAAAATGTTCGAGTTGCATTCGTTTATATCAAACGCAAAATCGTAAAAAAAAAGCAAACGTAAGGAATTTCCTTAATTCTTTTGTATTTTTTTATATTACAGGGTGAAATTCTTCCAACTTGTTATTTTTACGATTTTGCTAATTGTTTTGCAATTCATATTAATTAATTCTGTAAGGTTGCAATTCTTTTTTATTTTATATTACACAGAATTAAGGAAATTCTTTACGTTTGGTGAGCGTTTTTTACGATTTTGCGCTGTTTGACAAAAACGAACTGTAATGTAATTAATTCTGTAAGGTTGCAATTCTTTTTTATTTTATATTACACAGAATTAAGGAAATTCTTTACGTTTGGTGAGCATTTTTTTAATGATTTTGCGCTGTTTGGCAAAAACGAACGCAAACGCTGTTTGACAAAAACGAATGCAAACTCAAGCGTTTTAGGCATATTACGTTTCGTAAGAACCAATGCAAGAACGAAAACGGCTTAAGGGTCTGGCAACATCATCATCAGAGTATCCCTTTGTATCCCTGCCGTGTTACTTTTGCGTAAGTGTGAACCATCTTGCTGAAAAAATTGTACAAGTTAATTAGGCCTATGTGGAAAAACTTTACCTACCTATCTTGCTGTAAAAGTGTAAAAATTATTTTAAACATTATATTTCGGACATCTTTTTGTAAAAGTATTAAAAAATTTAATTTAATGAAGATTTCAATGTGGACCGAATTGCCCCACGCAAATTTTTAAACCTAAAATTTACCCGATTTTATAGTGCTCAGAAAAAAAAAAAATCACAAAATTAATGGACTTAAATTAAAGGTTTCATAAAAAATTAATACCTAAGACATAAAACCACATTATTTTACATCTTTAAAGATATATTTTACATCATATAGGCTATTTTGAGCCACTGGACCGAATTGCCCCACGTGGTCTGAATAAAAATACCCCTTTTTACGATATATATATATATATATATATATATATATATATATATATATATATATATATATATATATATAGTGTACATATATATATATTTTGATTCACAGTACCAAATATACATATATATATATATATATATATATATATATATATATATATATATATATATATATATATATATATATATATATATATATATATATATATATATATATATACATCCTTCCATCCATGACGAGACACACATTCTTCCCATCCCTGCCCCGGTGGTAGGGACACAATTTTCAGAAAACATCAATCCAACCATCCCATGCCACCAATACTCGCCAGCCCCCCCGACACAGACTAAATCCCCTCCCTCTTCACCAGCCAAACTTTATAATGACATCTACAACAACATTCCTCCCCACCCCAAATAGGTCTTGGCTCTCTCACATCCATACACAATTAACTAACATAATATCTACAAAATCGCCCCAATAACAATCTACTAAACACCCCATCCCACAACATACCTCAGAAGAATCACTGTCCAGAAGAAACCAAATTAACCTCGCCCAGTGCAGATCAGGCCACCACCCAAATCTTATGCAATATAAATTCAGATTCAAACTTGACAACGTTATATCCCCTATCTGCACTAGATGTCGTATATCCCCGGACACAATGGAGCACTTCCTTCTGGAGTGCCCCACCCTCGACGCTCCCCGTACCACCTTTACTGTAACTTCTATTCTTGACCTGTGGAACCGCCCAAGAGCAGTGACCGGCTTTCTGGAGGCGGTGTGGCCCCTCCAATAAGGTGGGCCAGGGGCAGAAATGTATATATATATATATATATATATATATACCGTATATATATATATATATATATATATATATTTTTATATATATATATATATATATATATATATATATATATATATATATATTTGATTTTTTTAAATATATAATCTTTATATATACTACAAAATATTTATATATATATATTTTTTTTTGACAGCCAAATTGGTGGATTTTTAGTTACAGTAATTTGACAAGCTCTAGGGTGCTTTGTGGATTTGCATGAACATATGTTTGGTTAGTGGGTTGACTGGGACAGTCTGGACAGGCCCATGTGGCTTCTTACTGTCGCTATATTCTTAATGTTTCTTAATATTTAGCTATATTGATAAAATAGTCAGGTAGAATCACTCAAAACCAGTTTTTATAAAAATAATAGGGTAATAGTAGAGCAGAATCACTGCATCACTGATTTTTACAAAAATAATAGGATAAACTAAAAAAAAAAAAGAATTAAGTATAAAAAAATTAAAATGACTGACTTCTTTAGGGAAAAAAGTTACAGCCTCTCTAAGTTTAGAATTTTCCCATAGGCTTTTCTTATAGAATTTTTTTTTATATATACCGTATATATATATAGGATAAACTAAAAAAAAATAAGAATTAAGTATAAAAAAATTAAAATGACTGACTTCTTTAGGGAAAAAAGTTACAGCCTCTCTAAGTTTAGAATTTTCCCATAGGCTTTTCTTATAGAATTTTTTTTTATGTATACCGTATATATATATAGCGTCAGGCGGGGTGACTTGGACCACTTTAGGTATAAGTTCGTCTCCCGACTTTCCCCTAATGCACTTTTTGGAATTTTTTTTTTCTGATATTCAAGACCATATAGTACGTAATAAGCACACATAAAAATAATAATGTATTCCTAATAATAATAGTTTTATTAAAGTTTAAATAAAGCTCATTCAGCCTGACCTTGGAAGGGTGAATCGGACCACCATTGAGGGGTGAATTGGACCATCTGTTTAAATTCCTCTTTTACGTATAAATTCAATTTTATATTTTAATTTTTACTTAATATAATAATTGTTTATCATATTAAAATTAGTAATAAGTAATAAAAATGTCAATAATGATACATAAAATAAGAATAAAAATAAGGTGGTCCGATTCACCCCTCTCTGCTCAAAAATTTTGACACTTTTTGGAATTCGTATTTTATATATAAATTTCATTTTTTATTTTAATTTTTACTTAATATAAGTAACTTTATTATATTTAAATTAATTATATGTAATAAAAATGTCAATAATACGTAAAATACGAAAAACAATGGTGGTCGATTACCACCATGCCAGATATCT
>JABUQX010136325.1:0-17288 GCA_015478945.1 Trachelipus rathkii | reverse complement strand
ATATATATATATATATATATATATATATATATATATATATATATATATATATATATATATATATATATATATATATATATATATAACCTGTATGTATCGTGTAAATCCTTAATTTTGCACTTGCGGAGCCGGACAGTGTCTTTTTTCTGCTGACTCCGCTAAAACTCCGGCTCCGGCTCCGGCTCCCTAAAATTTCGGCTCCGGCTCCGGCTCCAGCCACTCAAAACATTTGGGCTCCGGTTCCGGCTCCGCAGCTCTGATTCTTAGGATAACAAGGATGTCAAGAATACAGATGATCCTGAAAATACTGAGAATGTTAAAAATGGTGATGATGCAGTGAATACTAAAGTTGCAGAAAATGCTGAAAATTTGAGGATGGTGTGAATGCCATGGACGATGAAGAGGCTGAGGATGCCAAGATTGCTGACGATGATGCTGAAGATACTAAAGATACTGAGCATGCTGAAAAATCTGAGGGTGATAAGAAGAATAAGGATGATAAGGATACTAATCATATACTGAGGAAGCTAAGAATACTGGTAATGCTGAAGATACCGAAGATGTTGAGGATGTTGAAAACTCAGAGACTGCTAAGAATGATAATGATGGTCAGGACACTGAAGGATACTAAGGAATACTGAAGATACTGAGGATGGTGAGAATGCTAGTAATGCCTCGAGATTTTCATGCTTTTGTATTAATTTCGGGAATTTTTGATGGTAAGAAACAGACGCCTTGAATGTAGAAAGAAATTTGAGTATATATTATATATATATATATATATATATATATATATATATATATATATATATATATATATATTTTATATATATATATATAAATATTTATATATATATATATCTACTATATATATATATATATATAAATAAATTTGAGTATATATTATTTGCTTAAATTTAATAAAAAATTAATTTAATAATTAGTTAATAACTAAATTTAATAATTGATTAATTTAATAATAAATTAATAACTTAATTTAATAATTGATTAGTAACTAAATTTAATTATTAATTAATTTAATAATTAATTAATAACTAAATTTAATAATTGACTAATTTAATAATTAATTAATAACTAAATTTAATAGCTGATTAATTTCATAATTAGTTAATAACTAATTAATAATTAAATTGCTACTCTTTCTATTTTATTTTTTATTAATATTTTCAAAGGCAAGTATTTCAATGTTCGATATATATAAATTCAATTTTATTAATTTTAAAATATTATTTATCGAATTCAATTTTAATTTATTAAAAATTAGTAAAATTTAATTTCAATTTCACGTGATTTTTATCTCATTTAATTAAAATTTATTTTTATTTATTTATATTATTAAATTTTAATAGTTTGATTTAAATTTAATTATATATAATTATAACTTTCAGCTTAATTTATTTCAATTTCATTTTTAAATTTATCTTGATTGTAAATTTAATTTCTAAATTTATATTTATTTAATTTTATTTTCAATCTTATTCAATTATGTGTTGCTATCTTTTGGTTTTTAATTCGTTAATCATGTTCTAACTTATTTTAAGTTAAGTTATGTTATGTTTGGTTTGGCAAAGTTGGGTTAGGTTAGGCTAAATTTGGTAAAGTTATGTTAAGTTAAGTTAGGTTAGCATTGATTTGGAAGAATTTAGATAGGTTAAAAAGATAGACTAGATTTGGTAAGATTAGGTTAGATTAAGTTAAGTTAGGTTCCTCTACAAAGTTAGGTTAGGTTAACGTTAGGTTAAGTTAGATTTAGAAAGGTTTGGTTAGATAAAGTTTGGTAAAATTAAGGTAGCTCATATAAGGTTAGATTTAGTTAGGTTACTTTGTAAAGTTAGGTTAGGTTTGGTAAAGCTAGGTTAGGTTGGGTTAGATTAGGTTAGGTTAGGTTTAGGAAAATTTGGTTAATTAAGCTTTGATAGATTGAGCTTGATAAAACTATGGTGGATTAGATTAGGTTAGGGCAGGTTTCGCTAGGTTAGGTTAGTTGAGGTTTGGTAAAGTTAGGTTAGGTCAAGCTTACGTTAGGTTAGGTTAGGTTAGGTTAGGTTAGATTTGATTTGGTTAGGTTAGGCTGGGTTAAGTTTAACTATAATTTTATATATAAGTTCTGTTTTTTCCTCTCATCAAAATGGTAGAACATATCGGAAAACTTCCTCTTTTCTTTCATTATTATTTTTCTTATAGATTTTTTTTCTCTAGTATCCTCGAGTTTCAGGATCAATATATTCATTAAGCGTTTTCTTCACGACATATATATATATATATTATATATATATATATATATATTAGTATATATATATATATTATATTAGATATAATATTATATATAATATAATATTATATATATATTATTATATATATTATATATATATTATCATATATATATATATATATATATATATATATATATATTCAGGGCTGCGGAGCCGGGAGCCCGGGAGCCGGGAGCCGGAGCCGATTGGAGCCGCAAGGTTTTGGGTTGGAGCGAGCCGGAGCCGGAGCCGTAGCCGGAGGCGAAATTTTGGGGGATCTGGAGCCGGAGCCGGAGTCGAGGCGAAATTTTAGGGGACCCTGGAGCCGGAGCCGCAGAGTCGGAGCCGCAAAAAAAAGAGGCTGCTTCAGGGCTTCGGCAAATACAAAATTAAGTTAATTATTAATTTATTACTACAGGTGTTATATATATATATATGATATATATATATATATATATATATATATATATATATATATATATATATATATTATATATATATATATATATATATATATATATATATATAATATATGATATATAATATATACATAATATATATATATTCATATATATATTATTATATAATATATATATTATATATATATATATATATATACTTAATATTATATAATATATAGATAATATATATATATATATATATATATATAACTATATAATATACTATATATATATATATATATATATATATATATATTATATATATATATTTATATTATATATATGATATATTCTCTGTTCTTTCCAGAAAATTTGATTCATGTTTATTTATTAGTTCAATCAATAAAAAAGTCGTACTCTAAGATAAACTTTAATAATTAGTAATATCCTTAGAAAAATCTTGTCAACTTAAACCAAATTCGAAACACCATGTATATTGAATATATTGACTCACTCTGATGAATAAAATACTTTCATTGTCAATATGAAATAGTTAACACAGATGATGGGAAACACTCAGTCCGATCATGCACAAAAGAGTCACCTAACTCGACCAGTTACTTCCGGACTGAGGTCACAATACATCCTATGGATCCTTTTATAATTAATGCGACATTTAAAACTCTATCATCTAGACATTGCTGCAATGTTTTAAAAAGAAAGAGCGGAAGTTAAAGGTAATCAGGAGAAACCTTTAATTTCAAAAAATAAGACTAACGTGGAATCTTTTTTCAGTTGCCATAAACTTGTTCTATGTCTTATGTTAAATGAAAATTCAAAAATAACAATTGATTATAATGGTGTTAAAGATAGTGACATTAGTTTTCTCTGCATAACCAGGATTTAAAGCACTGTGGAGGACATGGCTTAGAAACTGGAGGTCCCTTTCTGTGGAAAAAATAAATTTGTAAAATTAGTATTGAAGAAGAAAAAAAACCAAAAAAATAACACTTAAAAAAGTAGCCAAAAGGACGCTTGTGCAATTTAAAAACTGGATATACTTACACATGGGCAAGAGCTTAAGGCTCTAAATATTTTATGTCCAATAATTTTATAGTATATGTGAGTAGTAGGGCCCCCATTCCGGACGTGTTGGTCATTTTGACCAACGGTTTGATTTTACCTACCTTGACCTTTTTTGGTAGCCCAAATTTTTACCTGCCTTTGACCCTTTTCTGGACTTGACCTTTTGGGCTTGGACCTTTTTTTGGCCCAACTAATTATACCTGATCCTTGACCTTTTTGTGGCCTTGACCTTTTTGGGCTTTGACCTTTTTTTCGACCAACCCTTTGGTCTTCATGGGTCAATTTTGACCCGATTTTGTTGGTAACTCCTAATTTTTTGGCAGCCGTATTATTTCGGCACCCCAATTTTTGGCAACCCTAATTTTTTCGGCACCCTAATTTGCAACACCCCTTACGCAAGTAGGTGTTGCGCCCAAACCGGTTGCGTTTAGCAACCGTCTGTACGTATTGCCCGCGCCCCTATTTTGCGCACCCCCCAATTTAATCGACCATGTGCTGGCACCTGGTAATTTATCTTCATAGGCCTTTTAGCCCTTATTTTTTGATGTCTTTACCTTGTTTGACCATGATATTTCGGCCCTGACCTTGGTTATCTTTACCATGGGTCATTTTTTTGCCCACGGTAATTTCCGGCTAAACTCTACACCCAACCTCCATATAGCCTACACCCAGCCTACACCTAGCCTTAACCTAGCCTACACCTACACCTAGCCTCCACCCATCCTTCACCTAGCCTACACCTAGATTCCACTCAGCCTTCACCTAGCCTACACCTACACCTAGACTCCGCCCAGCCTTCACATAGCCTACACCTGCACCTACACCTAGATTTCACCAGCCTTCACCGTACGCGTACACCTATTACCTAGCCTAACACGTGTTCAACCTACAACTTTGATGGCCAATTTTTATTTACGCGGCATTATTTGATGACTCATCTTGTGACGTCATTCTTTAGCGGTTCCATCTTTGATGGGTCCGTAATATTGATGGTACAGCTTTGGTGGTCTTCCAATCACCCTAAGGAGTATCTAGTGATGTCTCTATTTAGTGTTCTCATGAGTATTTATGAGTGCTGGTGGAGTGCCAGGAAGTGGCCAAGTGAGTTGCCAATGAGTGCACAATGCTAGTGCCAAACGTGAGTGCCAATGAAGTTGCCGAAGTGAGTGCCACATAGTGCCAAGTTAGTGCCACATAGGGCCAACTGAGTGCCACTTTTTTTTCAAGCCCTTTTCTACGCCTCCCGTCTGAGGCCCCGAATAGGCCCTAATATAGGGTGTTCTACCCCCTATGTCAGATAAGGTATGAGGAATCGAATGGTTATATTACAAAGTTGCTAGAGTGCTTCCTACTATGAGTTAGTATTTCTATAACACTTATAATAGCATGGCAGAATATATATCTAAAGAGCCTACACATTTGAACAGACCGCAAACGTTCAGAGTCCGCGTCCGTTCCCGCAGCCTTCGCCCCCGCCAGCCACCCGCAGGCGCAAATATTTCCGCGTAACCGCCGCACGCGCGCGCCCGCAGGCGCCCATATCCGCGTTACCCGCCGCCGCGTGCACTGTCGCAGACGCAATATTACTGTCTCTTATAGTATAATGCCTGCGAAGGACTGAAAATATAGATATTCAATGTAAGACTATATACTAAAGAATTCTTTTACAAAATAGTTACATATGAGTTCTAAATTACAATACCATGGTATATTATCATAAAAACTGATATTGTATAAATAAACCGAAATAAATTTTATTAATAAAATAATAAACTATATAAATTAACTATATAAGTTGAAACCAAAAATTAAGCAAATAAAATTGAATATTTTGAAAATAATATCTCCTCCTTAGTTAAAATATATTAGAATAAATTTAATAATTAATAATAATTAATTGGTTTATATTTAATTAAATAATATTAATTAACTAATAATAAT
The DNA here is from genome assembly GCA_015478945.1 of Trachelipus rathkii. Lineage (NCBI taxonomy): Eukaryota > Metazoa > Arthropoda > Malacostraca > Isopoda > Trachelipodidae > Trachelipus > Trachelipus rathkii. Next base: position 11,587 of record JABUQX010136325.1, on the reverse strand, counting down.
AATCTATAATCACCATTAATTGGGGGATATATGATTATGCATTGTTGATTTACTAGACTATCTTCACTTGCTTTAACTCATTCTGCTTTATTATCTTAGATCTTTATCCTCCCACTGCTTTAAACTGTTCATATCAAACATCCTACGGATGCTTTTCTACCATATTGTGCTTTTAACTCATCCGTTCTGCTTAATACTACCACATGCTCTTATGAAACTCATTATACATTACAATTTCACCCCTCTAACATCTAACGTAAAATACTATGTATGATAAAAAATCAATTCTAGAAGGGTCGTCAATGATATCCTCAACACTACTATCGGGGCAGAAGGAGAATCTACGTATTGCAGTGTATCATGCTCTCTTTTGTTAGGTCTGTCTCTTGATAAATGCTGTATAACTTGTAACTGCTTATCTATGCACAAGTATAAACTCTTTCATGATTCACTGTTTTAAGGGGCAACTGCCTATCTATATATCATAAATACCAGTACATTATCTGTCTTTACCTGGTGTATATTTTTTATTTTTGTTTTAAATCTCAACTTTTATATATAGTCTATCGTTATATTTCGAGTAATTTTGGTGTGATGGCCACGCACTCTTATTATAACATTCTCCGCTCTCCAGATGGTAAAGGGAGAATAAAACGAACACACAGCGGGCGCCCGAGTTTCCGTGTCTCCAGCATCTCAAGACAACCGCATATATCATATATACAAATATTGTGGACGAATATTCTTATTACAAAACCCTTCTGTTCAATACTGGTCACTCGTTTTCGACAAGCCGACAGCGGCTAAAACAATCGCAGCCCTGCTATTTTATTTCATTAAATTGTCAAACCACCACAGCATTTGTATGTTATAACCTGAGATAATCTGCTCGTACACAACGATACTGACAACTCACGTATGCACCCATCTCACACAGAACCGCATCTCCGCTATCCTCACGCCGCCACTCACGACTAACCCTAAAGTATGATTTACACAGGGTGTGATATAAAAAACATTACCTTTATTTAAAAAAACATATAATGAAATAAATACAAGAGACTCCACATTCCCACAATCTCTCAAAGTCAGCTGAATAGTCAATATACTAGTACAAGACGTCTTTTTATCTGCTGAACTACAAACTTTTTTTTCCAACACGGATAGAGGACATTAGTTTTTTATACAACAAGCTCCCGTTAATTAATATATTTTAACAATATTTATACTATATAACTCCTATTCAAATCGAGTAACTTCTCATAATGAATATTCTATATCAACTATACATGGTAGGAGTGGCTCCCAAAGAACACATTGCAAATTATTGTGTGAAACACAGATATACGTTGCTTTCTTTATGAGCAAACGGAATAATCCAATGTCCCCTTGTTCAGGTGATAACTGTGACCTTGAATCCATTGCGACATAATTGCCTATAAATTTAGAAATATGAAAACAGGGTATTGCTTCTCGAAGTTACGCAGATGATGTATTTATCTATATATTATAATAGCGAAATCATACCTAAAATGACGCGGTTATACATATTTTAAAACTACCCAATTTAATTTCTTCTCTTACATTACATCTTTAATAATTTCAAAAGTATCTGTTGTACGTTACTCGGTCAGTATTTATTCAATTGAGTTGAGGGATGACTCTAAATATAGATAGACACATCATACTTAATTTACGATGGGTGATTTGTTAGACTCGCATCAAAAGAGAGACTTTAGTTATATACAGGTTAGTGCCCAAATTTCTCAAAATGTTTTAAATTATGATAGGCTCGATTACTGAAAGCTTGTTAATTAAAGGTTTCATGCAAGCTAAGATCATAGGCTAGTATAAATTATCATTAATTTCTTTTTGCAGTTTAATTCTCTATCAAGATCTTATTAAACCTATCCTTACGCTATATCATTGACATGTACTATACTAAGTATATGGCTATTTAAGTTATAAATTACGTATTAAAAAGTAGTCGAAGTACTAGGCCATGCAGTGAGCTAGGTCTCCGTTGTATAACATTTTATAATCACGTCCGTGAGGCAATCCATTCACATGTAAACTGATACCTCTAAGCCGAAAGGTGTGAATTTATAGGGTGACTTTTTATAATTCCGGCAAGTGGCTTCCGACATGTTTCCACCAAATTCCTAGTGTTATTACTGATTCGTCGCTCGAGAGTTTCTAATTACTCTTTCGCAGGAAAGCCGGCGTGTGGTTCTCCACCTCCAATGTTAGGATATTTGCGTTTATAACGTCCTCGAGTAGACGGTATTGTGCCTTCTGTTAGCTGCTAAGATTATTGGACATATTACGGTTAAGGTATCAACCTTTCCTGCTACTATATCAGATAGACTTTTGGTACTTTGGGTTGGGCAAACAGGTGGGATTTACCCGCCTAAAGCGAGTTCCTGGTTCGATTAGCTCATCTCCCCGCAAAAAGCCGAATTTTTTCAATTTCCTTAACATGACCGCTCCTGTTGAAGAATGGTGTGATAATGACCGATTTTCAGCCCGTACATATAAGAGGAAAGTTAAGCCTCCAATTAACAGTTGTAAACATAGGATTTACTAGGACATTATAACTACGTAACTGTGCTAATAGGCTTTAACTTTTATTTATATATAAGAGCAAATTTAGAGTATTTGATCCGTTTGATAAATATGATTCTAAGTTAATCTACAGATGGTATATATTAAATTTGAGTATACTATTTCTTTGAGAGAGAGTCGACCATTTTTATAATTCGACACGCTTAAAATTTACATAAGTATATTAGTAATGATTATACTTATAGCTGCTTTTATAATTCATATTATATGAATACTTGCAGCTTCATTTACTATTGTTAAGCTTATAAAAACCACCATTGACATTTGAGATGAGTAACTATATTTAGCATTGTCTGAATTAATTTTAACAAATGTCTATATAGCTATTCTATTATAAGAGTTAAATTAGGCAGTCTGATGTTCAACCTATAGTTAGTTAAGTTATCCAGTAAGTAATAGACATTCTAAAACCTGCTGATAGGTGAATTAACAATTAGATATATTATATACAGGAATAATTTGATTCTGTCATATTTAACATATAAAATAATGAGTCATCACCCGCTAGGAAGTAATGAATAGATCTGTACCATCAGGTTTTGTCAATTCGTTTTTACATATAATAAAAAACACCATTAGAGGGGTCTAGTTAATTGTATTACAAAATGCAATAAACGTGATTGAAAATTGTTTTGTCAATTACAAAACTCAGAGGATATATTGTTTAATTTAATTATTAATTGGGCTAATAAATTGGTAAGCCAATAAAGTTATACAGTAATTGAATATGTTGAGAAACTATCTTGCTAAAACTAAACTGTTATATGGTTCACAAAAGGATGGAATTTTACTTATTCCTCATCAAACTAAAAATCAATACATGGAACTTTAATGATAGGGATAATATAGATGAAAGGAAATGCATATCTACTGTATGATGCGAGATCAGCTGTAGTACCGTATATTAATGAACATTTTCATGAAAAATACCCTTTACATTATATTTATACTACAACATCGTAATATAAATTATATTATTTATCAAAGTTATTTATAAAATTGCAAAATACATCATATATTATTCATTTTTCTTTTTTAGAGGTTACCACTTTTTTTAGCTCTTTTTCTTTTTGACAATCTTCTTTAGATCCCTCGTTTTTTCTCACGTACCCTTTTATATAATGATATTTTGTACTGCTTAATAAAAAACATCATACCAACATTACTCAATCATGAAACATCGTCGCCATACGTTCTTTGTAATGCTGTTACGAGGATTATTATCCTGCATCAATATTCCTGAATAGTGTATGACTCAAAATTACGCCTGTTCTTATATTAGCTTTTTATACCCTTTAATAGATTATTCCTCACCTTCTCCTGTAGTTAGAGGCCTATGACACTTCTCCATAGCTTGCGGCAAAAAAATATCCATTACCTAAGTTGCCATATACCCCTCCTTCTGCATTTATTTGTTCCCACTGAATACCTTTCATTTTCTTCGTTATCTCATTATTACAGGAGTAATCTTTATTTTCATCTATTAAAATATATACTATCTTATTTACAACTGATTATCATAAGAGAGTATTTTGTATTAAGAATGAAAGGTAAAATAATTTATATATCGTGACTACCACCTACTATATTAATATCCATTATCTGTATTATGTACATCTGCTTCTTAATCTAATTATTAATGAACTTTGTCATTAAATACAATTGTCATAGACCTATACGTATGTGTAAAAGGGATATTAAAGGATTTTATCCTTCTACATTATTCTATTTATTTTATGCACGACGTTTACTATGAGTCAAATTATTGATTAATTCAAGATGGTTTAGTTATTTAATGTAACATTATAGGTTAATGTTATATAACTTTACTCTCTTTGGGATAATATACTACTCTTAATAAAGAGAGTATTTATAATGAGAGGATACATTATTTTTATGATAATCAATTATATTGATTAAATATATATACTATTAAGCCATACCTGGCATGATATTGTAAGCATCTCTTGGGATGGGTTACATTGTTAATAATGTCAGTTAACTTCGACATTATATGCTCTTCATCTTTTGTTCATGGAGTCATTGCGGTTATTCTCCACAGTAAAGTATTACCCTCTTCAACATTAAGTAGGAGATATTCATGAGTAATACCAATACTCATAGTACCATTAATCACGTTTATTCATACCGATTAATATGTTTATATTATCATAGCATGTCACATGGTTGGAATCGTCACATTCTTTAGAAGAAAAATTAATAATTAAACATAGTCTTCCTCATTAGGTTATTCTCGTAAGGTTTACATTAACTTTTAGAACTTAAAGATTATATTAATTATATATACTTATATCGTTTCTCACGGCACTGCTGCAATAGTAAGTTTTGTGATATTATTATCCTAATTATCTCTTTACACTAATAATTACCCTCAATTTAAAATAGAGAACGATTTTAAAAATGAACTTATTAAAATACTACATAACTGCTACCACCATTTGAAATTTAATAGAATTACCTCCGCATAAAGAAACTCTTCCTTGAATTAAGTTAATTTACCTTGACAACATTAGTTATTCGTATTCTAATCTTATTTGGCAATTGATTAAGTCCTTTATCTTAGAGCTGAGAAGTTTGCTTTTACATATATTCCACTGGAACACATTCTTACATTCTTCTAAGTACACCCCCGAATTACAGAAATAGATTATGATATTTTAATTATAGGTTATCATTTATCTTAATAGCCGTATTTAATATTACATTATTCAATCATAAAATACTCTACTTCGTTTAATGACCCTTCTCAGTTTCAAGTTTGTATAGGATTTCATTAGCACAGTTGTAAAATCCGGAGAGTGTTTATTAGGGTGTCAGTATAGACACAAAAGTAATGAGTAATGAGAATATGTAAAGCAGAGTTATATATGAGCTCTTTCCTAACTAGGAAATATATACTACTATAAAGTTATGATGAGGAGGGTCATTTGTAATAGGAAAAATACATGGAAAGTGATATAAATCCTTAAAAACTGGCAGCAAATTGTAATGCGTATTAGAATGTGGATGTTGATGAGATAAAACTTTTATTTCCTAAAATATTAACGATCGTAAAAATGTAAATATTTGCGTAGATATTAAAGTTAAAAATTTCCGCATAGAGTTTCATAATAACGTATATATGGAGCCTCCCTCGCCACTTTGAGTACATTCATTCTTCCTTTGTATTTCAAAACACCTACTCTAATCACATAGTTGCTTATCACCATTGGTTAAATATCACTCCATCGCCTAATATAACTTTAGGTAATTCACTATCTACGAAACTCTACGGGTAGCTGCCACTAAATATATTGATAGGGAACATGTTATAAAACTTTATTCAGCTTTAGTTTACATTCATTAACCGGTGACGTTTCATACTACTTCATTTCTGTAAACTTTCTTTACTGTTCGAGATACTCTTACATAGTAATACATTCACTTATAATTTTCCTGAATTATATATTATCTTATTATTATATATTTGTTTCTTATTTTCGGTCCTACTAATATGCTAGATTTAAGAACCCATTAATATATATGAACATTTTATTTTACTAAATTTTGATGTATGTTTTATTTATTTATTAAGTTAATTGAATGATGATTATGAAACAGTTTGTCAGTACGGGATACAAGTTCAAAGAATTGATCGTATCCGTATTTATATTCAATATATTTATTAAAACAGTATATTTCTAATATTTTAGTAAATAATACACTATTTTGATAACTATGTCGATTACATTTTCTAAATAGTGTACGCTGGACTCTTTTAGGTGCATTCGTATTAAATGCGCGCTTTGCTATTGTATGATATTACGGATGGTCAAGAACTTTTGTAATCCTTCAAAGCTGTTCTTCATAATGAGGCGCCCACTTTAAACAAAATACCACTCAGAAAAGGCAACATGATCCTGATATGACTCCTCGTATCAACCTCTCCTCAAAGGCCAATGAATTGATCTGCCATCGTACTCTAGGATCTGGTTGCTCTCATAATATATCCCTATATACTTTGGTAATTAGGGGGTGTTTCGTCTCGCTCGGGGGTCCTCTATAATTTCAAAGTACAGCTTCGGCAAACAGTTAAGTACCTTGATATCTTTATCTTATATAGGTACTACTCAAACCACCTATAAGTTATATTCTAATTAAGTAAAGTAAATACGTCAATTTGTTTTTAATAAAATATAAGTATAATATATATATGATATAAATAAATATATAAATGTAGATATATATAATATTGAGAAAACACAAGGTTTTAGTAAGAGCAGTATTTAATCATTTCCGATATAAATCTTATATTAATGCCTAATATGCTTAATCGAAGCTCATGTCGGGAGATATTGGTTATTTCCGTGTTAGGAAATTTTTTTATTATCTTACAGTTATTATGTAGTAAGTTAAATATTGCTACTCTATTTCAACCTCACAAATATTGTCTTTTAACTCTTTATATTTTTCTGAATATAATAGGGATACACTTATAAGCAAAAACCTAGGTTAGTTTTCTCACCACTTACCAGAATTTCAGTTATATTGATAAAGTAATTAACTTATCTAACTTACCTCTCTTTCGCCCCTCCATCTTTGTGGTTTTTCTTTGGATACAAATTCAGGTCCTAATATATATTATAATAATTAATAATATATAATAATAATATATAATATATATTTATAACATATATTATATATTATAACCATATATTATGTAAATATATATATCTATACATAAATATTATATAATATATAATTAATTATTAATATATAATAATTTAAACTAAAAATGTTAGATATTTAGGTCAGAAAGGGATAAAGAGTTAAAGAGAATCACAAGACTATTAATTTATAAATAACATTGTTTATTCTATTAACACTATAAGCATATAATTCAAATTACACCTTTAAAGGTAATAATTACATATTATTACGATTATATATACAAACATATGTCTGTATATATAATAAGGTGTATTTTTCTTGTTTCGATCCTTACTATATAGCGTAACACGTATTAAAATTTAAATTTCATTAGTATTATATGCTATATTAGGGATTACGAGCAATTTAGATAGTCCGGTGAGATTGAACTTTAGAATCAGGAGATTAGGTGGCTTAACGGGCCAGATTATTCTCCCTCTGAACGCATCAAATACCGAATTGACTTTAATCTTGGCCGTTGTTGATCTATATAGATGCTTGGTTCTTCGTCCGGACGTAGCAGAATGTACCATAAGTCTGAATTCTGTTTGACGATATTATGGGGCGACTTCTAGCATATCCTATTCATATCAAAATGTTGAGCCGCCTTTCTTCGCATTCTACGTGAATGAAAATCAGGGCTGAGGGTACAAATCCACGAATTTATTTTGTCTCACATTTTTAAAAAAACATGATAATTAATTGGTTCGCAAAACTATTACAAATCATATAATTAATTTTCTTAACTCAACAAAAAAAAATTAGATTAAAATATATTGAATTGTATAATTATATTAATAGTTATTTAGAATCCAAAACTATGCTAGTTCAACATCGATTTTTACGCTACTCTAATAGAAGCTCTCCTCTTAGATTATTTTTTAAATTTATGTGTCGAACTTCGTCATCTTTTCCTTCAAGTTTTTTATATCGAATGCATTATCCGCGCATTGGAATCATTTTGCTCAAATTCTTCTAATACGCGCAATAATAAAAAGCTCCTTCACATAGGTGGATACGTAGTAATCAGATAGGGGAATTGGACCAGGATGTAGGTGCCAATTTGTCTTTAAGATCTATGGTCAATATTTTATGCTGGATGCTTAATTTAAGGAGGCGTTGTGGTGATAAGAGGCTGTTTCTCGCTATCATGAGATAGTAATTTGTCCATGTCCTTGAATACATTTCAATGTATATTCTGCTGAACTTATTGGCACAATCTTTCTCATCTCTCTCCTACAATGTTATATTTGCGTATAATCTGTTTTTCAAAGAAACAATTGGTTCTAGGTGAATCAATGGATAAGCATTATATTGAGGTTAAGGAGACTGCTGACCTATTGACGCCTAGTAAGTAATACGGAGTGTTCAACTCCTAATATACAGGATTACTGTTTGGGCAGTTTCGTATCGTTGCTGATGTGTATTTTCGAAGCAGACGGTGCTCGTTAGGACTGTTCAACTCAGGCTTATAGCCTTAAAACTTACAGATGCTGTAAGGATATCTGCGTATTACTGGGTTTATTGGGGGGCAAACACGGCATTCAAAGGTAGTGATTGAATGAATATATCTCGCAAAAAAGGCATCGTTTGATTGTGCGTTTACATCTCTTGCGCCGCAATGAAACAGAACTGTGTTTGGCGTGATTGACTTAATACTAGACAGACATTATTTGAAGTGTTGCGTTGTGAATGATGAATCTGAGGAACTGAATTTCTGTACAGATGCCTTATTATTATACTTCATTTTCTCATAACTCATTTATATGGAAGTACCATGCAGAGCCTTCTTCAGTTCTTATGGGGGACAACCACTTTGTAGAACTCATTATCAAGTTGGGAGCTTTCCCTATACACGGGACGAAGGTATCCAGTACATGGTATGGAATTATATCCCCCGCTCTCGTGGCCTCTCTGTAGTAACTTCTTTTATTTTAGATTTTTCTTTTGTATAAGGACGTTTTTTAAAATGAATTGTTCCTCCTCAACGGCAAGAAATAAGTCTGACCTATCCTGGAGGTTTGATTCTTATAGGACTCTTAGGCGCGTGTGGGTTCTCTAAGATATATTAAATATACAGACTTCACATACACTACTCGCGATGATTATTTCTCATTATCCCTCATCAATTATATTACCGATTTTTCAGGAAGGTTTTCAGCTTTTTTTAAATTTTTTTTATAAGAGGTACAAATACTTTTGCAACTATAGCTACTCACCAATATATTACAGGTATGTAGTCCAGTTTCTATCTACCAGGTGAGGGAAGAATGGTTGGTACGGAGGCCAACACTCTGTTGCTTGTTTTTGGGGTGAAGTTCACACATCAAATAAACCGTGACCGGAGATTCGAATCTCCCGTAACCATACTTATAGTTATTATCCTCTCACTTCAAACTCTTCCTTTGAAGACGGGAAACATTGAGTATCCAATTAAATATTCCCTTATTATTATTTAGACTACTCAATAGGTCGTCTTCTCTGTCCAAACAACAGCTCCATAAATACTGTAGTATTCTCAAAAAGACAACACTTCTACTAAGTATTGCTTGCTTTGATGAATATATTCTGCGTTATGGAATAAACACATGAGATATTTAGAATAGGTGAGAATATATAACCTGTCGAACCGCTTCTTGCTATTCCAAATTCATTATATTTCAGATGTTTTAAATCACATATCAAAGTGCAAGAAGTTTGTGTTCATAGGTATAGATGGAATCACAGCCGAAGACTCTTTAATATGGTCGTATCATGTGAATATTGAATTCACAGGATTTCTTATATAATCTAATTTAAATAAAAGTCTGTTGAGAAAATAACAAAATTGGTTACTGCAAGATTAAAAGTCGGAAAACTTTACTTTTGCTAATTATTTCTTTAACAGGGGGATGATATGTTCAGTCAAAAATCCTCCATTTTTCCTTTTAAAATATTTAAAACTTAAGATAGAGAAAATCCCGACGTTTTTTTTCATAAGGACAGGATAAAATATTTGGTTCCAGCTAGCGAAGATTTTATGTCGAGCCGACTTGCGTGAGACAGTTAGGCAATTATTGGGATACAAAACTAGGTGCATTACTCGTTAAATAAAGTTGTTAGAATATTCGCATAGTAATGAGCTTCTTATTCTGGGCTTGTTAAACGTTAAAGCTGATTTTTTGGATATAATGCACTAGTTTGGGAGGGAAAAGTGAAGTAGTACATGACGTTGTATATAATAAAATTTCGTAGGGCAAGGTTTTTACTTAAAAAAACCTTTTTCTCAATAACTTAACATTATACTACTAATGAGTTCTATTTTACATTAAAAATAAAAAAATGAGTATATTTATGTAATTACAGAAGAAAAATAAAATAATAGAATAAGTAAATCATAAACTAAAAAAATCTAGCCTTATTACAAAACAAAAATAAAAAATATAAAAGAAAACATGGGAATTGTTTAATAAATTATATGGTTTTTGGGGATAGAAGAAGCTCAAGTAAAAAGAACAAGAAAAGGGTTAACACGCAGTTAAAGCTAGAACATTTGGACAGAGTAGCAGTTAAAGCAGTAAAACAAAGCATACTAATGCCCCTATGTGTTAGGTAACACCTCTGTTTGATTTAACTGATTTACTGCTTTTAAGGTATGTTAATGGTCTGTAATATTGATTTAAAGGGGACATAACAGATCAAGAGAAGGTATAAAAGCAGAGTAGATAAAAGCAGAAGACGGTTATTTTAAAGCGAGGGTAAAAGCGGGAGTTAAAGCTCAATAGTATACAGCAACGAGAGTAGGGAAAAAAAGCTAAGCATAAAAGACAGATAAAACAAAAAGCGTATACTAATCGCCTCTTAGGTGTTAGGTAATAAACAGGCTTTTAAACTTTTGAATTAATTGGAATCATATCAGCTTTTAACTTTGGAAGATACAATGTGTAAATTTAAGTATTCACTGCTTTTTTTGAATCAAAAAATTTCTGTTTACATTGGTGTGAAAGATCAAAAAATATTTGTATGCTATACTCAATAATAGTATATTTGAAATAAATTTTTTCTATGAATTTTGAAAAAAAATTGAATCATAGGTTACCAAATTGATATCATAATATATTTTCGTGTCGTTCGCCCTCTTTCGCACCGCAATATCTGCTTCAGTTCCCGCGGACGGGCAAACGCGGCGGCAAGTGAACGCAAGGAGGATTTTAGAAACAGATATGGGCGGGCGACTGACATATGAGATTGTGAAGGCCGCACAAAAATAGTT
>JABUQX010136324.1:5000-19409 GCA_015478945.1 Trachelipus rathkii | reverse complement strand
ATATAATACGATAATATAATATATAATAATAAATTAATAATAATAATAATAATAATATAATAATAATAATAATTAATTAATAATAATAATAAAATATAATAATAATCAATAATAATTAATAATAATAATCGATAATAATAATAATAACATTAATAATAAGCATAACTAATATGTTAATCCAGATTTGAAAATGAAAATATTTATTAATGTGAAATGAGGCAGACATGGTGTCGTCCGGACATTTCTTAGACAAGTGGCTGTCTCCTCATACATGTTGATCAAATATATTAGACAGGGACTTAAATGATAAGGTTTTCCAAGTTTGCAAGATGATAGCAAATTTGGCTACCTCAATAAGGAATTATGATGTATGTATAATAGATTTAAAAGAATATAGGAGGGAGCTGTAAATCGTTGATGGGATAGCAGGTTCATTCCTTCAGCTAAATTTTTCTTCCTCATTCATTCTTCCCATTCTAAAACTAAATCTTCTTTCCTCATAATCCATGGTTTCGATCGTGCCTTATCCTCCGGCCATCTCAGGCTCGAGAATCACAGTGCTATCAGGAATGTGCGGAGAAGAATTCTCGTTCCCCGCACACACTCTCCCCTAATTTCTTCCAGCTAAGAAATCGTATAAGCCAGGAGATACTCTTCGACGAGCCAAAAGCTAGCTTTCATCAAAGCGAAAGTGCGGCTAACCCTGGTTCTCCTCACTGACAAATACACTCTCAGGCAACTTCTGTAAATCTGCCTTTCCTCCTCTATTTCGATCTGAATCAATTCTTGTTGTTGCTAATTCTCAACGTGAAAAAGGCTAACTCTCGCCCCCTCGCCTCAACTATATATTCTCTAATTGTCTCAATACTCATGCACTTCCCCTTCCCTCAGTGCTTGGGAAGCTCTCACACTGTCCAACCTTTTCCGAAAAAGGAAGCCCTCTGATCCTTCCTAACTATCGCCCATGTAGCTCTCCACTTGTATTTAATCTAAGATCTTTGAACCACTTCTTACTCTCACTTCTTAGATATCTGGAAACCACTCCAAACTCGCCAGTACGCCTCTCGTAGCACTGTACGCTACGATGATATACATTCCTATCTAACCCGACTTATCGACGGTTTTTCGTCTTTAGGGAACTAACGGAGGAGGGGACACTTCAGCTGGTGGCGGCGTGGCGCGTTGACATATCCAAGCAGTGTTGACCAGTATGCACGCTCAACTGCTCTCCAAGCCGTCCCCTCCTTTTGTGGGTAATTCCTCCTTCCTCTTTGGCATTACTCTATATAGCTTTCTTCCAAATCGCTCAATATCGGCTGTTTTTGATGGGCGACTTCTTCTTCTTTTTTCCTGTCAATAGTAGTGTTCCTCAGGGTTCTTCTTATCTCCTACTTTTTATTCCTACTTTTCATTAGATCTTCTCACCTGCCACCTCTGGAATCTCTATCCCACTCGTATTGCATGAACTCGCCTTCATTCTTTAACTCATATCAATTCTACTCCCACTTTTACTTCTAGGATTGCCTCTTCGTTCTGTAAATCTTTCCGACTTTTCGTTTCAGCGCTTAGCAGAGTGAGCACGGGCCCCCCATTGCGCATATATACGAAACTCATAACTTTGTGAATTCATTCTTAAAAACCCAACTTTTACAAATTCCTCTCCAAAATACCTTCTAACTTTCCTGTCTCTTTCGACGGTTCTGTCGTCATCTCCTGTTGACAACATATAAACATTCTGAGCTCCTGAACAGAAAAACAGAAATGTCGGAAACCCTCACATCATAGCGGTTTGCTAGGGCCGGCCTCACAAGAACATGAAGTTCTGTTTAGACTGTGAGACTTTCCTTCTTTTTTCAGTTGCTCCGCTATATACCAAAGCGTCTCATCCGCCCATGATGGAGTACTGCCTCATTCTCTCATCTCAGGGGGGGAGGGGCTCTGGTTTTATCACCTGGCTTTTGGACAGAGTGTCGACTCGTCAACGGCAACAAAGGCTTACACACAACTGTTCACTTTCCAGTTCAACTTGACCCTCTTTATCTTTGCATGGCGATGTTGGTGCTTTATCTCTACTTCTATAGGCTACTCGCGCGGCAAGTAGCCTCGAGGAGAACTTATTCATCGCGTCATCCACCACTCTTTACCTGACGACCTTCGTAGCCACAAAGTTGCCTATATCTGCCGCACGGAGTTATGTGCTGACATTGGAACTCCAGTGCTAGTTTTGCTGTGGTGCCTCTCTCCTTTTTCCCACCAACCTTTCGTTTTGTGCGAATTCTCTTCCATCTTCTGTGATTTCTATCTGAATTTAATACTCACTCTACATTCTTAAAGCCTGGTCTGTGCTTCATATGCGTAAATTTGGCTAGAGGCGTGACACTTTTGAGAGTACTCACCCCTCCTTGAATAGGACTCTGCCGTGATAGGTGGTGACAACTGTAAAAAAATCCTTGAATGGGAAGGATATGTGCAAATGAACTGAATCCACTATTCCCCCCCATTCCAAAACATGCATTCAGATTATCCAGAAATCGCAGTCTTCAACCATTACCCTCAGATGGATCAATGTCGCAACCACAAACATTTTAGACCTTTTCACACTTAAATTTAACCTTTAGACTTCGAGTACTCACACACACAAAATCTCCATTCCAACAATCCTAATAACATTGCCAAATCCTTCTATCCCTAATCATTCCTTTTCCACAGCAACACCAAACACATTTCACACCACACAACACCACTCATTTTAACCGTTTCCGTTTGCTGACATCATTTGACGTACTTCAAGACTAGATCAGCAGACACTACGAAAGAATCGGCTATCAGAGCCCAATTCTAATCTGGCACCCCCGCCATAGTTCGATATTCAACACAATTACAACATCCATCACCTCCTTCCTCATCTCATCAACATTTATTCCTCTGACTTTCTATATACAGATTATGCATTCATACATTTTCGCCGAGGATAGAGGCGACTACTTACGATCACGACCTTTCTCCCGAGGCATGGACATATAGTCATTCCCGGCCAAAAGATAAGTGGAGAGGCAGGGCCAACCTAACTACCACCTGTCCTTAGTCCGCCTTCTACGACACGCAGGACATACGATTTGGCAATTTTTTCTCCCTACCAGTATGGGATATAAAGGATAGGAATGTCTGTAAGATGTTGTCTAGAAAGAGGGGGTGTGGATATAAGTATGGTATATGATATGTTGTCTGGAGGATTGACGTGTAAATATAACGTATAACAGACAAGGGAAACCATTACGGCACTGGAATGTTCATACATACCATAAGTCAAAATGAGTTATATATATATATATATATATAATATATATATATATATATATATATATATATACTATATATATATATATATATAATACTATCATATAATATATATATTACTTATATATATATTATAATATACTAGTAATACATTATTCCATATATATTATATACATAATATATATAGTAATAATTTATATATAAAACTATTATTGGATTATTATTTTTATCTATTATTATTACTTATTATATTATTATTATTAAATTATTATTACTTATTATTATTTATTATTATTATTATTATTATTATATTATTAATTATTATTATTGCAGTTTTTAATATTATTCAAAATTCTTATATTTGTTCAATTTAATCGGCAAATCAATCGGACAATTTCTGGCCCGACTGACGATTAAAAAAAAATGCCGATTTTGCCACATGACGATGACGATTGCGATTAACTCGTCCCATTCCACTAATACTTATAGATAGTTCATATATACTGCATAACACCCAATATATATATATATTCATCATATTATCACTATTACCTACATATACTACTATAAGATCATATCAACTAGTATAGTCTAATATAATAATATATATTATATTAATATACTATATTTAGATATACATACATATTATATATATAATATATATTATATAACACTCTGCCTTACACCTAAGTGTAATTACTTCCAGGACTACACCTACAGCTCGGATATATATATATTATATACTTTATATATAATATATCATATATATATATACTATACTATATATATAATATAATATATATATATATATATAAACTATGATATATATAATACATATATATATATATATATATATTAATATATATATATATACGTATATACATAAATATATATAATATATCACATATATATAATTACTATAGTATTTATATATATTATATATATACATATATATATAATATAATATAATATATATATATCATACTATCATAAATATATATACATTATTATACTACATATATACATAATGCTCGTGAAATAAAAAGCATAGGCTTTAGATGTCGTTTGTAATATAAACTTTATGTAAACACACCTAATAGGCTGACTTCTAAATAGCGAACAATATGCTGCACAACCACACACTTTCGTTACGATGTATATTTTTAAAATGTAATATAACCCAACAGGTGTCTACCTAAGTCAATAGCAAAAGCAGTTCATACACACCATTACTCGTAATGGTGCGCTCTATTAGTGGTACATCACACTTATCATCTGAACTCCACTCGAACTAATCATCCTGCCAATGTTAACTCGCCTGTACTCCTTAATAAGTAGACGTCACTACCACAGCTACGGACGTTGACAGGTACTCACTATACATGCAACCTACCTGCTATAGGTGGTGCTGTGTTGTAGTCGTTTTGTAGTTAGTAGCTTTGTCACTTTTTATTACAAATTTCCAATAGCTAATTCGATAGGCTTCATTCTTATATGGACCGGTATTGGAGACTTAGTCATCCCTTCTACTTTCGTTTTCTTATCTCTTACACACTTAAATGTTTTTGTTGCCTTTGATAGGTTTTTCTTAACGCAGCAATTGTGTTCTTCCATTTCTGACGAAATAATATACAGATCTGCGACAAGGATTTGCACTTTTTGCGACTGCCCATTGAGATACAAATACTCGAAGTAATCCCAAACCCACTGAATGAGAACACAGTAGACATCGTAGTACATTCCCACGCACCCAAAATGGCCGAAGTCGAAGTTATGCAACCGGCGATGTTGCAATGCACACACTGATGCAAATCATCTCTAATGCAACATTTTTGGTTTTTCGACGTTTGCATACCGTCAAGGTCCATCATCATACGGTGATACCGTTTTTGGGGTCTGCTGACTGATTTCGCAAGAGTTTTTTTTAACCCTCAATTTGACAACTATACAGAAATCCAAGTGTATTGTTGGCAGTTGCTTGGAAAATTCCCCTAAGCCTATCCGTTAGATTTTGCCATATGATACTTGCAAAGTAGAGGTTTCCCTAAGGGTTCTGTGAGACAGTTTTTGAAGTTCTAGAAAACATTGCACCTCGTTTTCGAGTTTTTTTTATTAACTTAAACTTATTTGGGATTTAACCCCGCAAAGAGCAGTTTTTTGGTCTTGATACCAAGGTTTTAAATGAGCCATCAGAATTCATTTCTTAGTGATCCAATCGATTAAATCGTGACCTTTTAGCGACACGATTATTTAAATCGTCTTTCTACAGCTCTGGTTGTGACTTATTAAATTGAAAACATATTAGAAATAAAACGCGTAGTTTATATTAACGTACCCATCACCTCGACTAAATCGTCACCGTAGTGATGATGGTTCTAAACATTGAACACCAATCAGAAGTAGCAGTATATCACGTAACATATATGCACGTAAACAAGAACGCGATCCAAACCGACTTTACCGGAACATCCACATACTCCTAACTCTGTGACCAATCCAACTATAACTGGCGACACAAGATCTTTATCTCCCCCGCACCAATTTATAGGGGGCGTAGAGCATACCGTATCCCCATCAAACCTTTCTACCCCTATAAGGACGGTGTGTTCAGCCCTCTTCGGAGCCGCGGGTTCACGCCGTTACGCCCCCCGCAGGGGGGGCTGAGCAAATAAACTTGATTAAGGTTGTAACTAGAAAGAAAATAAACAGCCATCAAAATTCAGGAAAGAAATCGGAGTCAAAGAAGGAAAAGTAGCAAGAGTAATCTCATGATGAGATCGGAGCACTGGGTCGAGGCCAGAGCTGGAGCTGCATCTGGCTGCAAACGTTTAATAGGCCAAATGATGCATTATTTTGCATGTTTATGAACCCGTAGAACCCCATTGTGAGGGTTTCAAACATCTAGAAGGTGTTTGAGCACCCTATGAGGAGGTTTCTGAAGATAAAAGACGAAATAAAGGAGAGACGCATGGAATGCATAACAGACGAGGATGAAGGAATGAGGAAGAAAGAATCAGAAAAAGTTAGAGACTAAAAAGCTGATGATGCGGATCAATGAGCCGGAGCCGGAGCCGGAGCCGGAGCCGGAGCAGAATCTTGAAATAAACATATAATGGGCCAAATGAGATGTCTTTCTATATGTTTACGAACCCGTAGAACATGAATTTGATAGTTTCAAGTTTCTAAGGGGAGTCTAAACACGACCATTGAGAGTCCCCCAAAAAAATAGAAGATAAAAACGAAAAATCACGTCTGGCATAAACAGATGAAATAAGTCGAACGATAACGAAGGGATGTATTGGCAGAGGAATCACACAATTCGGAACACTACTCATGAAGAGCAATCGAGACCCGACCCACAACAACTATGGGACCACGGTAGCTACTCACGTTCAACAAATGGAATTTTACCTTTGGAACAAACCTAATTCCACAGGTTCTTAACTGAATACTTTACTTAGACTGAATCACCAATGACAAACCTCCATAATGGTACAATTGATGCGGCTTCTAACAACTTATTAATTATATAGTACTTTCTTTTCTACACAACTCATAACTACCTCATTTCGTTCTACTCTATCTGTTTCTTAACTACATTGTCTCATGCTTAGCTCACAATCCATAACCTAGCCAGACGCACTGACGAGACCATATCAATCCTAACACAGTGGAAACATATTAAAATATTACCTATCCTATCATCACACCTGAGGAATCCTCCTTTATGGCACCGGTTGAACACCATACTAAGACAACATGAAATATATAACGGACACCTGTCTGAGCCAATCTAGCCCCAATAAATCAGATGCGTTTATTCATCGGTCGACCTCACGCGACGTACAACTGTGATTGACTAGTGGGTCAATTTATCACATCGATAGTTGGCGACTGATTGACGTCATTCATTTTACTGCACTAGGAATTAACGCGACACGTTTGTTCGGCAGAAGCACTTAGACAGTGATATAACTTCGGCTTGCAGTGAGGATGAATCGATTGACAAAAAATTAAAAACCTTAAGACAAAATAAAACTAAAACGCACTCCATCTGTTGCTGAAACTAACTAAAATAGTTTATGCCTATAGCAACTAGCAACGAACACCCGACTACGACATCACTTCCTATAAGAACACTGGAAACACAGTCACTGTCACCATTGTCGTACACAAGTCGAAAAGACATTGACCACAGTAAGAAATACAACTGACCTTCCCACTTACAGTACCCTCCATCAGGATGCGACTCGCTATGAGCCTATCTCACTATGCCTTAGATTCTACGCATAAACAATATGCCGCAGGAGAGAGAGAGATGAGAATGACGGAGCAGACCGTGAGACCCATCGACCGAATGATGAGACAGACCCGAGAGACACGAGATAGAGAACGAGAGAGACGAGACGAGAGAGAAGAGCGAAGGTCGAAGAGAGAGCCTGTGAGAGACTAGTGCTGTCAGAATACGCAGCCTGAGAGAGAAGAGGAAGGAACGACTCGCCAGATCCCTGTAATAATTAATTGAAGCTTATCATGAGTCATAGCGATAATTATGGACATGTTTAAAAGCGCAAATATAAGTGGTCAGCGTTAACGTTCTAGACATTTGTTAGGTTGGTATGTTTAATCTAGCTATTGTACAGGATAGATTAAAGTACACAGAATGAAAAAAAACAGTTACACGAGTAGTGACCGTTATTAATTAAGTTAAGCTCGTCTGTGTGCTAAGTTTCACATATTTTGAAACATTACTTGGATTCGCTAAGGACCATCTAAGAAAATAATCAACTTAGAATAGTAACTGTTATAATTACATACACTATTCTGTGCAGCCATGATCACGCAATATTTACGTGCCAGAAGAAGTCACATATATAGCACAGGGCACCCCCTACGGACAGTTGAAACTACATCAATTCGGCTAGTTTATGTGGCGTGCCGTACAGCTTATCCACATTGACACCATTCGTTGTGTTACTTAAACGGACATGTATCGTCCTCACCGTCCTAAATGCAGCATCACTTCTTACCATCGCTCCCCGTGCAACTACGTGTGCCGTCTTTCCGTTCGGTGACACCTAACGTACTTGGGATGGTTCCTCTCTACAACATCCTGGAGGGTTCTGGACAAACTAACTCATAATCGGGTTGCTACGTCCTTGCTACACATCAGGATAAGAAGACCCGATTAACGCACTGTCCTTAACGTACTACTGCAAGATATTTCAAGACCTTTCAAAAGCCCTCCACCTGGCCGACAATCCGACTCAGTGCCTACCAAGTCACCATAGTGCCTTAATTCACATAGGAGCTCCGTTTTTCTTTAACCACTTCGACTCCCTACCCCTCGAAAATCACCTACCCACACATCGCCGAACGCTCCATAGCAAGTCCCTCACTCCATGGAACCACTCAATACTTCAACCACAAGAAACAGAGCCGTAACAATCCTTCCGCTGACAACTACCCTCAGAGCTCTTACACTCGATACGAAAATTCTCCTCAATCCATCGGCAGCAAAGTCAATCCACGACCCACAAACACGGCGGCCAATCCGAAGTCGGGCGCGCCCATGGCCATTCTTGACCTGCCAACGCCCAAGCACACACTCACCCATGCACGCACCTCCTGTCGACGTCTGACTGTCGATCACGAGCGTTGTAGTTGCATAGAAACGTACGCGGTCTGCCTCAGCTAACGCTAACGATCACCAAACGTGTCGTACTGGGCCTGGTACGCCAGTTGTATTTCGATCGAGGAGAAATTACGCATAATTAGAAACTCCACAAAAATAGAGCACACAGGAGAACAAAACGTAGCCAAATAGGCTCACTAGTTTGTTCCCTAACACTCTCACCTGGTTTATATGACTCCAATCACTTACAAACGATGTGTATCATGCCTGACGAAACATGAATGTTAATACAGCTATTATGCATCTTCTCTATTCAGATTAAATACGGCTCTTTTAACAAATGTACACAGTTAAACCGCAGAGCACCGCTAGAAGACGATAATGCCGCAATACGAACTATTGGGGGTCGCAAGTACCTCGAGTAACTCGCATGGATCATCAGCACTTGTTCAACGTGATCATTTAAAATCTAATCTAGGATAATGCCAAAAGCCCCTCCTCTCGCTGGACCTCAAAATTCAGCTTCTCAACAGATCCTCTAGAACCCTAATTTGACACGCCTTCCAGAATGCAAATCTAACGAAATCGTCAAATGCGACAGAATTTCAAGTCAAATCCCCGAATCAATGAAATCTCTGGAATCCTCCTGTCCGACTATCATAAGCCTTCCAGAATCTCGCGGAAAACCCGGCTTTCGCGACCACTTTAAACGGCACATCGCATTGTATGCCCCTTGCTAGAGGGTTGACCGTCGTCATTAGCAGGCCCAAAAGAGCGCAAACCTGCCTCCGTGAAGCTTCGGCAGCCGATTAACCAAGTCAGCTTAACGGTAACCATGACTTGGTCGGATCTCGGGGCCCTCCAGAAATTTCATCCGCCCAGACGCTCGGAAACGGCGCCTTTTCAGTTATTTCGTAAAAACCCTAATTTGAGCCTCAACACAGCTCAAAAAAACCGATACAATGCTGCAGAATGTATACGCTTATTGCTCACAACACTCCACCCTTGCAACTTCAGACGCACCAATTTTTGCATTCACCGGAAGAGTCCATCTACCCGTCTATACACTAGTACCTAATGATAGTATCTTATATATATACTATATATATCATATATATACCTAGATAAGATCTACTACTATATATATACTATAGACAACCCGACCAGCAACCTATACTATATTATATATAATTAAAATAATACTATAATGATACTATACTCATAATATACTAATATCATAATATGATTATATAATCCTATCATCATTCAAAGCGACGTAGGACACATCTTCTATATCATCATAATAACTTATACTATTATAACTATACTACTATTATATACTATACTATATATCATAAAACTATTTCTATTCAATTATAATAACTTATAGTGATAATATACGGATCAACTATAATATAAATCATCAGATATTATATTGAATTAATACTATATCACTCTATATTTAGATATATGGTATAATCATATATATATATTTATATTAAAGATTTAAACATGTGTTACATCAGTTAAATTCTTTACGGACATTAAGACCACTTTAAGACCAATATTGCTTCCCCATTCAGGTTAACAAGATTCTAAAATAGTCCTTCTTTATTCTCCGTTTCAACTATTATAAGTATAAAATACATTATCTTACATCTGCCTGCTCCGCCCCGCGGGCCCCTCCCCACAAAACACACAAAACACCAACTAATCGACAAGAAAAGCTTTATGACGCTCTCCTGCTGTACAGTATCGCGGGCTAAGATGGTGAAATAGGGTTTAAAGAAGTATATCTATATCTTTTATTTTAATACACTATGATAGACATATAATATTTCTCGCACAATTACGAATTTTCATTTACAACTAAAGACTATTTGATTTGATTAGGCTACGAGAAATACCTACATACCGCGAGCAATTGTTTACAGAGAGAATTCTCCTTAATAGCTACAGTCATTTAACCAGTTCATGTTAAGTTTGCGATTTGCTAGCACTATATATATACGTATAGTATAATTCATATTATATATATTTCTAACACACTAATAACCTATACTATTAAATTTCATTCCTAAATAATATAGATAATAAATATATATATTACCCTATATATAATATATATTATACTAAATATATATAGATATACTATATGATATATATACTATATATATTGAATGCGAGCGCCAGAGCGTATATCCAGCCACGGCGACCCACTCACACTCACTCTAAACAACAGACAACTCGTCGCACCAAAAAAGATTATTTATACGCGAGCGGCCAAGCAACCTGAAAACAAAACAACGAGATATCCTCGGCATCGTTAGCTCTAAATTAGTATGAGTGAGATAGCTGAAGCGAAGATTGCAAGTCTACAAGCACGTACAAAGGCTCATAGGAACAGGTGAAGATATTCCACAAGGTGTATTAAAAGAATATTAACAAAATATTCATCATGAAGCGGAGAGAGAGAGAGCACGCAGAGAGAGATCGAGAGAGAGGGAGAGAGAGACGAGCAATTAGAGAGAGACGGGAAGAGAGAGAGAGAGAGAAGGAAACGACGCAGACGAAGAATTGCTGGAGAAGAGATCGAACGGACACTGAGAGAGATCGCAGCGAGAGAGGAACGAGAAAGAGCAGAGAAGACTTTCGAAGTCTTCCAATGAGTACGGTACCACCAAGTCACACTCCGAAAGTAACGCCAAGCGGACCTGCCAACACGCTAACCGAACTGGCGAGAGCAAACGATACGCGGCTACCACATCTACCGATGTCATACCAGCCCGCCAGACAGAAGAGGAAGCAGCAGAGAGAAAGGACACCAGGCTCGAAGTGCCTACGACTGATTGACCATACAATAATTTTATAAGGAACACTAAGTAATAACCGTGATCGGCTACAAGAAGGCAAATGTTCTACTAGTTGGTTCAGACGTCACCAAGACCTGGTTGTGAACAAGATTCAGGAGGAAAAGTACAAGAGAGAATGGTAGTGAGTGGTGATTTGAAGAATTGATGCTATTATTAACGAGAGAAAAAATGGGTAACCTTTTGTAGTATCAACTGGCAACTTGGGCAAGAGCATAGCGATTGGTACGAAATAAACGTTAAAAGTAAATGAAGCTTGCCATAAAATAATGGGACAGATGCCAATTGTTCTAGAATAGAAGAGATAAACAAAGGAGATTTTTAACTTAGCTTGCAAGGAGATCTTTGACGGTGGTAATGTACTGCAAAGATTGCAGACGGAAATCGAAGATGTTGAGAACAATTTAAGGTTTTACAAAAAAAGCTGGAAGAATAGAAGAGGCGATGGAGAAAGAGGATAAGCTAGAGAAGAAGCGAATTTTAAAGAGTAAGAAGAGTTTTCATAATGCGTACAAAAGACAATTACGGCTTGCGTGCGCCGTAGAGAAAGTACAGCCCAGTAAATACATAAAAGTATCATAAACAGGATAGATAGTAACAGATACTGTGTGGAAAACGAGCTATCATTCTAGCCGCTATACTACTAAACTGAGCAACGCGCGAACGCAACACGACTCAATCCAATACAGCCACCAAAGCCATCAATCCCGTTGCTGATCAATACGGCGAGCAGAAACCCCACGAGAAGCCACGAGGCAGATCCTAAAAAAAAACCAAACTACACCAGATCCTGTGTGATTGCTTTGCCAAGTAGAAGTGTTAAAAAGGAAGTATTAGTGTTGCCGAAGTGGTTGATAATATTATTATTTAATTTTTGTTTCAAAAAGGCGAGATTTCACAAGATTGGCAAGACTCCTTTCGTGTCGTCAATTTATAAGAATGGTAAGATCATACGTACTATAACCTAAGCTTATTTATGTATATATATATCATTACTATACTAAACTAATATATCATATATATATAATATACTCATATATGATAATACTATATATATATATATATTATATACTTACTAATTATTCTTAATTATATATAGATATGGTATTATATAACTAATATATATATATTATATATAGATACTATCTAATATAATATAATATATATCTTAATATATTATATATTATATTATATATATTAATACTATTATATATAAATCTATAATTATATATTATTATTTATACAAAATATAATATATAATATTGATATAAATATACTACTAATAATATATACCATATTAACTCCGAAATACTATATATATTTATGTCCCAAAAGTTAGACCTCTGTATCTGATGTCTGTACTTATATTTACATGCTAATGGCGCTTACCCTGAAATGACAAGTATTCCTTCAACAGAAATGCCTCTTGGGAGCGTTTTACACAGCGGTTTCCAACGATTCTTCACTGTTCAACAGCAGTACCCGTAGTCATTTTCCTGAAGTGTGTTAGTTCACGTGTTACAGTATGAGACCCTTCAACTACATTTTCAACTTAGGGAAGTAGGTAGACAAATTCGCCTACGGAGCCCTAGACTTCTGGGCGTTCTTGAAGATTGGAAGTACGACTGAAATGGATCTTTCTTCGCCCAGGAAATTCTATAATTGAGAGCGCGATTTGAGAGTGGCGCGTTATCGTGGGTTCATGTACACCCAATCTTCTGCAATGTCTGTTCTGATTCGCTTGAAATCGTTTTCGAAGTACATGTTCCAAGCAACGCATCTTTGTAAAAGGCAGATGCCACACCGCGTTGATTAAGTGCTCTGTTCTGATGCGCTACAAAATATCCATTGTACACATACCAACGGCTTGCCAAAAACAAAACAACTAATCAGTCGTTTTCAACCATTAATGGACTATAGGCAGACATACCTGCTGAGCTATTCGGATCGGAACGAGGAGGAATTTTTTGATTTTTGCCATTCAAACATATAAAGCCTTTTGGTTTCAGATCGTACTCAAAAACCCAAATGATTCATCGCACCTGTTCATGCCTTTATCCAAAACAATATATGGTGCCCTCACATTTGAGGTTTTTCAAGTTAAAATCTTTTGATCAAATTTAGCTTGACCCTGTTCGCTCTGCCACAGACAAGTCTTCCGGGCACTTAGCTTTTGCCACAAATTTTTCGCATGTGTTAAATAGCTTCGCTAAAAATTCTATGAACCCTCGCATTTTATCCAAACAGTTGTCTTCTGCAATCACTACTGACATTAACGCGGTCTCTCTTCCATCACAGCGTCTTAAGCAATTCCGCATTTTCAATCGTCTTGTTGACGTAGATTGGTTTCATTCCACAAACGAGAGTCGTCAATTCAACATTTCTCTGCCCTCTTTGAAAAGGCTTTGTGCCACTTAAAAATCATAGTTGTCGATGAGTGAAATCCCCATAAGCTTCTTTTAAACAAGTAACACAAATGTCTCAGTGGCAGAACTGCTATAGTTTCCACACAGAAATTGGACAGCCTGACCGCTGCTTCAATTTTACCTGCATTCGCAAAAAACGTTAACGAGGATAGAAAACACGCCTATACACAAAAAGATGTAA
>JABUQX010136324.1:0-2500 GCA_015478945.1 Trachelipus rathkii | reverse complement strand
CTAGAAGCACGATCCTCTGGAGAGCTCTGAGAGAACGAGTTTTGAGGTCTAATGGAAGAATGTCAACATGACCAACTTTTTCAGGTAACAAAAGTCACGTAATTCCACAGTTACCGCGATAGGGGGCGCAGAAGAGATCTCGACCCGTAAGGAGTAGAAGTTGAGCTCCACAGTTACAATTCCTCCAGTGATATCTGAGAGGATAATGAAACCTGTAGCACTCCATTATAACTTTGTAAAAATTTTAATTTATGTTCGTACTTATGCTAAGATTTGCGCGAGCAAAATTTTAGCATAAGTCGAAGTGAAATAATATATAAACCCGGCCTGTTGAGATGCTCTTCAGTCAGATATTGAGTCAGATCAAATTATTAAGAATCAGAAGAAAATCTCACTCAAGATACTCTCTCCAGAAATCCTCCCGGCAAGAGAGATAAACTTCAAGGAAAAGGCTGCGACTTGAATTTCGATCACAAATTTTCGCACTAAACGAAGAGTCGGAGGCAATTGTGGAAAACGCGCTGGAAAAGGCTGTGACTACCAATTCGCCTACGAAGAGAGAGTATCTCAACAGAAGGGACTTTTGTTACTTTTATACTTTAATTGCATATTTTACTTATGTTGAATAAACATCATTTCAAATATGGATTTCTAAATTACCATCCTCTTATATAGGGTGCTTGCTCACAAAAGAAGCCACCAACTAGCAAGTACGACCCTATATAATTGGTGAACCCGGAGTAGAACACCCAGAACTTCAATCAATGCCTTCTGATTACTAAAGAAAAACAAACAAAAATGAAGAAAAAGAAAAAACTAAAATAATACTAAAATTCCCTATCAGAACACTCTAAGAAAATGACTCAAGCAAACGAATATTATCGATACTGAACTTCAATTTTCATTTTAATTTTGGATTATGGTCTTCACCTTTTCACAACTATCACAGTTCGAGGATTCATCGCTAGACATAGCAAACTTCCTTTTCGGTATGGATTTCTTTCATCATTCAAGTTTGGATTATGGGCAGAAACTCATTTTGAATTCCACTACGAACTTTGATTCCTTTTCGAATTCTAAATGGTTCTGTGACCTCTCCCTTTTATGTATGAAGAAATTTTTTCAAATAAAGGACCTAAAATTCAAGCAACTTCGCCTCTACATATGTAACTTCCTTTACGGTATGGATTTCTTTCATCATTTTAAGTTTGGATTATGGGCAGAAATTCATTTTTGGATTCCACTACGAACTTTGATTCCTTTTCGAATTCTAAATGGTTCTGTGACCGCTCCCTTTTATGTATGAAGAAATTTTTCAAATAAAGGACCTAAATTTCAAGCAACTTCGTCTCTACATATGTCAAGCAATGTTTCTCTCGTAATTACAGCTTTGAAAACTATTTACGTGCGCATTGATCAAATCATGGATACATTAGAAACGCCTTATACTAAGACCTTCCCTGGATTCAACGGTTCGATCGATGTGGCCTATTTAATTAACTTGTGAATAATTTAATTGTTTCATATCCATAATTATGTATAAATATTTTTGTATTTAAATGTTTGTATGTTTGTTTATATCTAACGGATATAACCAAATATGCTTATGTTTAAATGCCCCTTTTATTTTCTGTATATATAACATTATTGTATTTTTATATATTCAAATATTTGTATATATGTTTAGATCTTCGGATGTAACCAGTTATGCTCGTATTTGAATATTTACATTTCTTGTATATTATTTTTGCCTTCAAATGTTTATATGTCTACTTATGTCTTCGGACATAATTAGATATGTTTGCATTTGAAAGTATAACTATGTATTTTAGTTATTATTTCTTGTATAATTATTATAACATACTTTCTCACTCCGTGTTTAGCGCAGGAAGTAATGTAGCACTCCATTATAACTTTGTAAAATAATTTTAATTTATGTTCGTACTTATGCTAAGATTTGCGCGAGCAAAATTTTAGCATAAGTCGAAGTGAAATAATATATAAACCCGTCCTGTTGAGATACTCTTCAGTCAGATAAAGTCAGTCAGATCAAATTATTAAGAATCAAAAGAAAATCTCACTCAAGATACTCTCTCCAGAAATCCTCCCGGCAAGAGAGATAAACTTCAAGGAAAAGGCTGCGACTTGAATTTCGATCACAAATTTTCGCACTAAACGAAGAGTCAGGAAATTGTGGAAAACGCGCTGGAAAAGGCTGTGACTACCAATTCGCCTACGAAGAGAGAGTATCTCAACAGAAGGGACTTTTGTTACTTTTATACTTTAATTGCATATTTTACTTATGTTGAATAAACATCATTTCAAATATGGATTTCTAAATTACCATCCTCTTATATAGGGTGCTTGCTCACAAAAGAAGCCACCAATCTAGCAAAGCACTACCCTATATATATATATATATATATATATATATATATATATATATATATATATATATATATATATATATATATATATATATATATATATATATATGGTA
>JABUQX010136323.1:0-12962 GCA_015478945.1 Trachelipus rathkii | reverse complement strand
GCACCCAAGCACCCAAGCTTGATTACTAAGTTCAGTTCCATACGGCTGTTCCAGAGTTAATCATTCCAGGTTTGATCGTTCTCAGGGTTAGTCCCTATAAATAATAAAATATTTACCAGTAATATTCCACAAAATTTCATATCAACAAACAATAACCTATTAATTTACTCTTCTACTGTAACTTCACGTGGGACTTTTCCTTTTTCTCTTTCTACCTCCTTATTCCTTAGGTCCGAATAATGAGACGTCCACTCCTTTTGAGAAATGTTGACGATCTAATTCCTTTAATGTCAATTTTCTAAATTCTTAACTCAGATTATTATTTTTAGTGGTCTTTCATTTCCTAACATTCCTTCCCCTCTCAAGTTTGAAACTCAAACTTATAAGAAGGACGACCCCAACATATTAAAAAAAGACTCACCTTTAACCTTTAACAATGATAACCATCATTACCAACATAATAATAATAATAATAATAATAATAATAATAATAATAATAATAATAATAATAATAATAATAATAATAATAATAATAATAATAATAATAATAATAATAATACTAATAATAAGGACACTAAAAATAAAACTCATGATTCGTTACTTCATTCCTATGCATCCTCATTACTTGTACATGTTAATCTTATTTTTCTCTCACCTTCGGCTCCCCCTCTTCAGTTTTTTTGTCTTCATCTTCCCAAATTCTCTCATCTTCTGGCAATTTCCTCCTCTAGCCTTTCTGTTCTTTGCCATCTTTACGTGGAGCCAAGGGTAGTCGAACTGCACTCTACAAAGCCACCAATATACTCTATATATAGGAGAAGGCTTAAGGTTAATGGAAAAATCCTCAATCCAGGATCCCTTATGTGATCATAAGAAGGTGTTAGGAGACTCTTATTGGGGAATAGAAGGTGTTAGGAGGTTCTCTTATTAGGACATAAGAAGAACATAAGAGCAAGGACATGTGGGGAGCCCATTTCCATACCATCAATCTCTGGGTAAAGTTGAACATTGAAAAAAACTGTGTCACCAGTAGACCATTCTAAAACTTTGAAGATTTAAGTTCTATTGAAGCTTCTATTATTATATATATTATATTTATTTTATATAAATTAATCTATTATCTATTAATATAACAATAGATTAATAATATATTTAATATATATTATTTAATATATATATTATTATATATATATATATAATTTTATTATATATTAATTATATTTATATATATTTTATTATTAATTTTACTAGTTGAGTATATTTTTATATCTTTTATTAGATGTTACATATTAACTTTATGTTTTTCACAGTATCTTAATTGATTTTATCTTTATAATTAAACTTATATGAATTTTTATATTATTTTATATAATAATATTCCTTGAGGCTGATTTTTATATTTATACAAATCGATACCACAGTAATGAGATAGAAAATGTCATTATTAATATTAAGTCAATTACTTTCGACTCTATAATAATTTTATCATGTGTAGTAATAATTTTATCATATTATACATAATAATAATAATAATTTAAATAATATATATAATAATTTTAATATTAATTCATAATAATAATAATAATAAATAATAACAATAAATTTAATATGCGTACTATAATAAAGAGTAATAGTATTAATGTGAATTAGAGATAGTATTCATAATTATATAATATATATATGAATAATAATAGATAATATAAGTAATAATTATTAATAATAATAAATAATAATAATAGAAAAATTTAATCATATAAAATCAATGACTTCATTTAATAAAACGACACTGATAATATAATATTTGCAATTACTAAGAAGAATATTCATCGATTTATATCTATATTATGTATATTATTAAACCTTAGTGTGTATATAATATAGTTACTGGTTTCAGGTGTTTCATTATTTTAGTAGTGAGTATTATGGTTAATTTTTGTAGTTCATATAAGCTAGGTTTATGTTTAATGGGTTGGTACTAATTAATCAGATATAATAATAGCTAAATAATAATATAGATTATTAATAGTTAATTAATGAAAATGATATTATAATATATTAATAATGTATAAATAATAATTATAATATAATTTAATAATTATATAAATATAATCACATAATTTTTTTTAATCAATATTATGACACTGACTACTTTTGTTTGCAAAAAATAAATCAATTAATATCATTAATATTTGGGATGAAAATTGTTGTGGCGAATTCGAAGTCAAAAGATTTATTTAAAATAAATAATATTAAATAATAATAAATAATAATAGATAAAAATAAAATTTTAGAATCTAGTCATAATAAAAATGCACATAATGAGTTGTCTCATATCCAAGTTTTTATATATTATAGTTGTTTTCGAATGTCTCTTCAGTCTCCCTTCATTGAATGATGTTGTTACTTAATAACTTATTCTCAACATCAGCTCATACACTACTAATTTAAATCGTCGTCAAAAAAAAATTATTTAATATTGTTTAATATCCGTACACATATTATATTGCAAAATAATAATAACATAACCCCTTTCAAATCATTACTAATTATGAAATATTATGTGAGAATAGTTATATTTCTTCAATATAATAGTATAAGTCCCAATTATCTTGACCTCTAACATATTCCAATAACCACATTGTTGTTAAGAAAATATTTTAGTAAGTCAGATAAAAAAATAGAGGACAACAAATAAGAGAGAGAGAAAGAAAAGAAGAGAGTTTTATATTTATTTTATTTTATTTAAATAATCCAAAAATAATTCTAGAACGCAAGGCACAGACATAATACAGGACGGTTTTGATTTTTGGTTGAATCAAAAGATAAGATTTTAATAAAGGTATTAATTATAACTTGTGAAGGATATGGCAACGGGGAAAAGCCTGTTTCCATTTATATAATACCAAGATTTTCAATATTTTAAAATCCCACCCATTATATAATTTATTGTTTTTTTTTTAAGATTTTTGGGGAATTAAAGGGGAATTATTTGAAATTATTTTATTTATTGATTTTTTTTTTTTTAAATTGGGCGGGAAAGGAGGCCTCTGAATTTCCATGAATGACCATATCAAATAAATTATTTCGCGGAATTTTCACAAAAATTATATTTTTTTTCAGACAATGCCCACTCCCACCGCACCCC
This sequence comes from Trachelipus rathkii, assembly GCA_015478945.1. Taxonomy (NCBI): domain Eukaryota; kingdom Metazoa; phylum Arthropoda; class Malacostraca; order Isopoda; family Trachelipodidae; genus Trachelipus; species Trachelipus rathkii. The sequence continues at coordinate 9,817 of JABUQX010136323.1, read as the reverse complement.
CTCCACCCCCCCACCCATCCCCCTAACCTCTAAAGACTTGTTTGTAGATGATTAGTTAAGTAGTGTACATATAAGGCACTCGTGAAGAAACCTATATATTGAAATTTCTTTAATAAGACGACACAAAAAAAACAAGCGTTCATGATCAACTGATATGTTGTGGCGAATATAAATGGGGGGCTTTGGTGTCCTCAGATGGTGTGTTATCGTTAGTTCCTGTTTAGGTGTGCCTGTTGCTCAACTGTTGGGTGTCTGTTGGCTATTTTGACTACAGACAAACAAATCTGTATCACATCCGTCGTATGGTAATGACATTATGGGCAAATACCTTAAAAATTATTAATCACAACTTTGCACGGCCATTGATATAAAGTTTTAACCAGGTACTTATTTATTATGTTTATTAAAAAATTTTATAAAATCACACCAGATAAGAAAATTATCATGTAGGATGTCGGTTTCTAATATAAAAAAACAGCCCGAAATAATTCAATTCTACATAATAAATGGTGATGATATAATCTCAATCGTACTCTAACCTATATTCACTTAAACATGCAAATTTTGTGAAATGAACGAAATGCAACTCTGGAATTTATTAACAAAAAAAATTTAGAGAAAGAGAGTTAAAAAAAATTGTTCACAAATATATTAGAACTAAAGACAATATAAATAATAAAAAAAATAGAATGTTAACGAAAATCAAAATCAATTTTAAATTTTGAAAAAACTCACTATCCAAGTAGGAGCTTAGTCCAAGTTAAATATGAAAGAGCGTCATAAGAGAAATGGGGAGGGGGAAGGAAGGGAGATAAGAGAGTAGAGCGGCGGGGGCTAGAAAGTTCATGAAGTGTGCAAACGACCGGAGATCCATTGGCCCACTCAGGGGTGCGGAAGCCTTGAAGGATAGTACTCGAGTATAAGCCTGGGATCCGACGGCGGTTCGACCGAAAGCCTCGGAAGCACCATGAGTTATTTAATTTGTATGTTGTGTAAAGATCTTAATAATATATTTATTTAGTAATAAATAACTTGTACTTTCTGTATTTCAGAAGAAGATCAACCTCGAAGGGCGAGCGTGTGTCATCGGAACGGGCCGGGGGGATTAGCGGGGTGAGGTGTTATACGATATTATACTGATTATATGGAAATAGCGATTATATGATAGCTGGAAGTATAATATAGTAATATTAATATATATATATAATATATATAGTATAATACTAATAATATATAATATATATAAATAGATGTTAAATTATTGCATTAATAAATCGCCAAAATAAGGATGTATTTTAAAGAAGAAAAATATAAGTGGGAATTTAAAGAATTACTGCCTTCTTGGAGATTGAACCGACCGCTTGTTCGAATGATGACAATATACATGATGCTTTACGACTGAGCTGATTCATCCAACCCCAAAAAAGTTGGGTTTCAAGAACAGTGATAAATCAACCGAGCTCTTCTGTCAAAGCGTAGGCAAATCACCAGGTGATCCAGCCTTGTCCTATCCCTCGTCATTTATATTTAGATGTTAATATTGCATAATAATCGCAATTATATAAGATGTTAAAAGAACAATATTATAATGGGAAGGTAAAGAATTTACTGCTTTCTCTGGGATTGAATACCACCGCTTGTTGCGAATGAGGACAATATACCCGGGTAATATTGTCCTCATTCGCAACACAGCGGGTGGTTTCAAATACCCAAGATAGGGCAGTAAATTTCTTTTACTTCCCGATATATGTGTTCTCTTTAACTACTATATATATAAATAAATGTATAGTATATCTAGGGTTGGGGGTATATATATTAGGGAATATAATATATATATATTATAGATATATAATACTAAAATAATACAATTATTAGTATATATAGTATAATATATTATACTATATATATATATGTATGTATATTAATGTAAATTAATATATAGTAATAATTATATAAATATATATAATATATATATATTAGTATATATGTATAATATATAAATATATATATATATATATAAATATGATATAAATATATATATATATATAATATGTATAAGTATAATATAATTGTGATGAATTCCAATGTTAATAATGAAAAATGAAAATTTGAAATCACATCGTTGATAAGTAGCCTTTGAAGATACCGTTTCTAAAAGATAAAAAAAAATCATTTTTCTTGCATGAAGCTGAGCAATAAATTGTAATCAGCGGTTCCCCCTTGTCTTTCTTGATGAAATTGATATTAAATATATATACTAATATAATATCATATATATAATACATATATATATTAATTATTATATATTATATAATAGGCTAGTAGTAAATATATATATATATTTATAGCATATATATAATATATCATGCCAAAACCATCTAATATATAATAGTATATAGCTAATATATATAATATATATATATATATATATATATTATATATATATATAATATATACTATTAATAATCAATATATATATATAATAATAAGTAAAAAAATAAAAACTTATATATTTTTATACATAATTTTATATATAGTTATATAAATATATATATATTATATATATATTAATAACTATATATATATATATATATATATATAATATATAATATATTATATATAAGTATATATACATATACTTTTATATATTTCAAAAATATTATTTATAAAAAAGTATATAAAGATATATATATATAAGTGATATATATTATAAATATATATATATAGTTATATATAAGGTTATAAAAATATATAGTAAGTGATAGATAATAGTATAGATATATATATATATATATGATTAATATATATAATAGATATAATATACTATATATAGAGTATAATAGAATTATATATAATTACTACCTATATATATATATATATAGAGACTATATATATATACATATAAAATAATATAGTATATATATTATATCATGTATATAATGTATATATAAGTAGTATATATATATAGTATAGTATATATATATTACTTAGGCTTATTATAGTAGTATAATAATAATAAGTTAATATTTGATATAATATTCATTGATCACTACTCAGGTACCTTCTCGACTTTATCTTTAGATATAGTATGTTAACGTATAGACAAGAACAAATTTAACAGTACAGCACTTCTTTTATTTAACCTCATCAAAATATTAGGAATGCTCAACCTCGCCCATTATTCTCCCAGCTTTTGTTTACGATAGAGATGAGTTAACGACATTGGAGACTTGAAAAAGAGCCTTTGGAGATTTCAAAAGGTCATTCTTTTATTTGTTTTTACACTATCAGCACATGACTGGACTCTTGCATGCAAGTCTTCCTTTGTCTATCACGACCAGCTCATCGGCCGATTAAGGAACATTTATTATACTGTTAGTTCCGAGCTCTTGAATTACAATCAGTGTTTGCGTGAAACTTTGATTCTCATTTTTCATCACTGGAGAATAGTACGAGTACACTAACTATATATATAATATATTAATATATATATATATATATTATATATATACTAATATATATAATATATATATATATATATTATATATATATATATATATATATTATATATATATATAATATATATATATATATATATATATGTAGCACTCCATTATAACTTTGTAAACATTTTAAATTTGTTTCGTACTTATGCTAAGATTTGCACGAGCAAAATTTTAGCATAAGTCAAAAAGAAATGATAAATACTATAAAACCCGTCATTTTGAGATACTCTTCAGTCCAGATAAATGTAAGTCAGATCAGATTATTAAGAATCAAAAGAAAATCTCACTCAGAAGAGTACTCCTCTGATCAAGGAAGATACTCCCGCCAGAATTTAAGAAGCGATTAAACTTCTAAGGAAAAGGGCTGCGACTGAATTTAGCCGATCGACAAATTTTCGCGCCCAACAAAGATGTCAGAGGCATAAGCTCTCGAAAAATAACGCACTGAAAGATTCGAAGCTCGGCGACAAGTTGCCTCTCCTCTACAATTTTGTATCTTTCAATACAGATCATAACCAGTAAATACTCTTTCCTTAAGATAATGTGTATTTACCTAGGGTAAATAAACTCTTACAGTTCTAAATATTTATAATTTAATTGTACCAGCCATATGTATAAAGAAGTGCTGCTACATTTACTACGCCAGCAATCTTAGCAAGTACGACCCTATAATATATAATTGGTGACCCTGAGTAGAACACCCAGAACTCAATCAATGCCTTCTGATTACTAAAGAGAAAACACAACCAAAATGAAGAAAAAGAAAAAAACTACAATAATACTAAAAAATCCCAATCAGACAATCGGAGAAAATGACTCAAGCCAACGAACATTATCAAGTGACGAACTTCAATTTTCTATTTCTAAATTTTCCAGATTATGGTCTTCCATCTTTTCACTAACCTCATCACAGATTTCGAGAATATCGATATTGTTCCACACATAGCAAACTTGGCCTTTACGTAGGATTCTTTCATCATTCGAAGTTTGGCTATTATTAGGCAGGAACAACTCATTTAGTTATTCATACCAACTACGACTTGATTCCTTGTTTCGAATTGCTCAAACGGTTCCTCGTGACGCTCCCTACTTTATGTTATTGAAGAATTTTTCAAATAAAGGACCAAATTTCAAGCCGAATTCCGCCTGCTAACATATTGTAACTTCCTTATGTATGGATTGGTCTTTCATCATTTTAAGTTATGGATTATGAGCAAGACATTCATTTTTGAATCTCCCACTACGAACAATTTGATTTCCTTTTTCGTGAATTCTAAATGGTTCTGTACTTCTCCCTTCTCCACTAGTCTTATGAAGAATTTTTCGCAAACTAGAAGCAACCCTAAATATCAACAACTCGTTCTCCCTACATAGGAAATGACGCGCTGCTCTCGCGCGTGCTTGTGTTAAGTTGGGTTGGTTGATTATTCGCCAAGAAAACCAATTTACAAACCCAATTCTGACTAAGTATTTATAGGATCCTCTCTTTGTGATTTTATATGGTTCGATCAATGTGGGCCTATTTAACTTGTGTGATAATTCAATTTTTCAATCAATAATTATTACGTTAATTAATGCTGTACCTCATGTAATTTATGCATTTAAAATTTTGGATAGATGTATATCTAGAGTTATACAAGTCTAATACCTTGTGTTTTAATGCCACTTTTATTTCTTGGAAGTATAGTATAACATAGCAGATTGTATTTATAGTTATTGTATTCAAATTACTGTGTTATATATTTAGATCTTCGATGTAAATCCTAGTTCATGCTCGTATTTGAATATTCTTTCTAGAGATATTTTTAGATATGAAAATCAATCTTGTCATATATTTTATGTTTACTTATGTGTCTTTCCCAAATATATATATATGCTGTATTTGAAACTACTTTAATTTTATGTATTTAGTTATTATCTCGTTGGTATAAAATAATTACACATACTTTCATCACTTCGCGTAACGGAAATGTTAGCGCAGGAAGTAAGTGTAGCACTCCAGTGTATAACTTTGTAAAACATTTTAATTTATATGTTCGACTTATGCTAAGATTTGACGCGAGCAAAATTTAAGCATAAGTCAAAGTGAAATACTATTATAAACCCGTCATTTTGAGATTACTCGTCAGTCAGAGAAGTCAGTCAGATCAAATTATTAAGAATCAAAAATGAAAATCGTAAAAAATCAGATACTCTCTTCAGAAATACTCCCGGCAAGAGCCGATACCAACTCAAGGAAAAGCTGCGTACTTGAATTTCGGATACCAAATGTTTCGCCGCCAAACGAAGAGTCAGAGCAAATATCGACAAAACTGCACTGGGAAAAGGCGGCGACTTGGCAATTCGCTAGACTACAAAGAGTAATCTCAAACAGAAGGACATTTACTTTACTCCCTTTATTAAATATCAAAATGTACCTTATGTTAAATAAAGACCTCATTTTCAAATATGGATCTTTCTTAATCTCTACCATCCTCTGTATATGAGGGGTAGCTTGCTCATATAATAAGCCACCAATCAACTTAGCAAGTACTTCCCTATAATATATATATAAATATATAATATATATATTAAATAATATATAGTATATAAATAATATATAATATATATATAATATATATATATAAATATTAAAAATATACATATTTGCATAAAATAGATTTCCAACTCTAAACTTATATATTTATCTGATAAATGCCCTAGTATAATTACACACTTTTGCTTAAATTAAACTTATGTGTTTTAACATAGACAAATAAAAAAAACTTATTCACACACAAATTTAATATGATTATTTAAAAAACATTAACAAAATTTAATTTTTGCTCTCTGCTCAAAGTGGGCCGTTGCTGGTAACGTAGGAAAGCTTAAAAATAAAAACGAACAAATATACGTTGATGTGACTCCAAAGATGATATGTTTATTGACTGGATGGTTGTTGTTTATTTAGTTTATGATGTCGATCTTTTTGTAAAATCTTGTATCCCCATTATTAAATTCTGTGCTACATCAATATTTACTTCTTCCTGCCATTGTTATAATTATTACTATTCTTATTTAAAATAGGATTCAATTAGTTTCCTTTTTATATTGTCAAAAAAAGTTTCCATTTGTCGATATTTAATTTTAGTTTTAAACTATCCTCCTATGGATGGGTTAAGAGGCTGACAGTAATAACGATTATGACCATAGTCATGACGCTTTATATTTCAAAGTAATGGTAACCAATAGTAAAAATTTTTAAAAGTAAAATCACTGATATAATATTTGGTAGTTTTAATTGGTTTAGATAATATATTTTTAGGATTTTTAGCACGGAACTTGATAGTATTTTCTTTTTATATATCTTGTGGTTTTAAGTTTCAAAGTTTCGCTACGCTGTGGCTGACAATATGTGATGTTTTTTCCTCTTGGAGGTTCAACATATTTTGGTTTTTGTGTTAAAATAACTCTTTTGCTACCACCTCATAGTCTCATCAGTCATCATATATGAAAGGTATGTATAAGTTGTTTTAAAGGTTACAAAAGAAAACTCAATTCATCTTGCAATGTTGAAGTGGACGCAAATCCGTAGTCTCGTAAAAATAATGCAGAGAGTGGCTACCCAAATTTTTGTATTGCGTGATATGTAGACCACGGCTACCAAGTATGTAATAATATTTCCGTCTGTTTCTGGGCTTGTATATTTAAAATAAAAGATTAAATTGTAATTAGAAGACCATTTCTATCTTAGTGTCCAAAAAGGCAACGACTTATCGTTAGGAATTTCTATAGTAAATTTACCATACCCATAACCCAGCATTAATAAACTTAAGAATATCCTGTGGGTTTTTTGAAGAGGAATTGCACCTGAATACGGTCGTTCGACCGATCTGAACCAATTACGATTTGTGTGACAACGGATGTGGGAGGAGAGGGGAAGGTAGAGAAAAATGATTATTTCTCCACCGCTCCATTAAACAGGATTATGCAATAATCGTGAGAGCGGCGCAACCATACTCAATAGCACCTTGCTTCTGTTTCTAGTAAAAATAGTGGTATTGATGAATGAATATAAAATTTTGGTGTTTATTGATCCCACATTTGGCTAGGTTTAATCAGGGTTTATCAGGGTGCAAACGGGTATGCAAACAGTGCACTGAGATAACTTGTAAATGTGAATGTTTCTAGAAAGACAATGCTAATGGGAACTGGTACGACGTAAACAAGAAACTTCATCAAAACTACAAATGAAATTGCCATTGTGGTTGATATTTTTGATTTTTTTCGATGAAATCCGTAGTGAGTAATATGAGAAGTTGATATATTGCTCATAAGTGGTTTTTTTTGTTCTGCCAACCCTTTTGACAATTTATAGGTATTACTAATTAGTATTTTTAAATTATCGGACGAATAGGATTATTTTGCTTGTGAACTTTTGGTAATCCGTAAAACTGAGAAAGTTGGGAGATGCCATAATATGGAATTTGTGTGTTACTATAAATATTTGGGTAATCCTTGCAAATTTGTTTCTTTAAAGACTTGTTAAATTCGTATTGGGTGAGATCTTCAGAGGGTCTTTCGTTAGTTTCTCGTAGGTATCAACATCTGCTAAGAGTGCATTGCCAATTTACTATTAAGTAATCGACGTAGTTAATATGACAATAATATATTTCCCCCTATCTGACCGTTGTCACCAAAATCCTTGTTATTGTAAAAGAATTTAAGCCAGGATAGAAATATACCTACTTAATCCTATAGGCCATAAATTTCGCTCTTTACTCACATAGGAGAAGTTTTAAAAACATAAAATAAATAATACGACAACATGAGAACCTGTTACATTTTTGAATATATCAGACAATATAAAAAAAAGGAAAACTAAGTGGAATCCATATTGCATAAGAAAATATAATAATTATAAGGCAAAATGGCAGGAGAGAAGTAAATATAGATGTAGCACAGAATTTAATAATGAGGATACAAGATTTTAAAAAAGATCGACAATAAACTAAATAAACAACAACCATCCAGTCAATAAACTTTTCATCTTTGGAGTCACATCAAAGTAGAAGTCTTCGTTTTGTTTTAATGCTCACCGAAGAGGCCTGCTAGGAAGCCGGCGAAAAGCTAGTGAGAAAATTAAATAATTTGGTTGAACTCTTCTGATGGGGTACTTAGATGTCGGTGAATAGTTTTTGATTGTTAATGTGTAAAACAATGAAAAGTTTAAATTTATGATGAAGAGTGAAGATGGTAAGTGATACTAAGGGGGGGGGCAAGTTACAGAGTATAGTAAGAATATGATGTGATAAATATTAGTATATATAGTATGTATTAGTTATATAGTATATATAGTTAGTACAATGTATAATAATTAGTATATAGTATATATTAAATAGTATAATATATAGTATAATATATATATAATTATAATATTATATATAGTTATATATATATATATTATGATACGTTTATATTATAATATTATATAATATATATAGTTAGTGATTGATAGTATCATTATATATATATTAATAGTATTATTTAGTATTATATTATATGTTAAATATATATAGTATATTATATATATATAATCGATATATATATAATATATTATTATGTAGGATATATATATTTAATAATTACTATATATATAATACGTGTATAGTATATATATAAGTATATTATGTATATATAGTATGTAAGTAGTGAAGTATATAATATGTATATGGTGAAATATAGTTAGGATGATATATAGCATATGTATAATTAGTATATATATAGTAGTTTATACATGTGACTAGTAAGGTATGATAGTATATGAATATATATTGTTAGAGGGAGGTGATATTAATATAGATATTATAGTACCCTATAGTATTTGATTATAGTTAGTTAGGATTGAGTAATAGATGAGATGAGAATAGTAGTAGTATGTATAAATAATAGTAATAGTATGTAGGGTAATATATATGATATATAATATGAGTATATATAATATATTATGATAATTATATACATATATATATGGGTAAGTGATGTCCTTTATTTAGGACTTTATTTGTGTGGCTTCTTTGCAGCAATTTCCACTTTCTATGAAGTATGAATTAAACAAATTTAGGGAGAGTTAGTTTATTTCTTAGAAAATAAATTTAAATATGGCTAAGTTGTTAAAAATGATATTATGTATGTCTTTACAAGATGAATATATGAGTGATACAGTGTATATACGCTATTATGTTTATAGATGATAGAGTGGCTATATATATATATAGGTATAAAGTAGGAGTGAGTATATGATATAGTAGTAGAGAGCAGTAGTAGCTCTA
>JABUQX010136322.1:0-22423 GCA_015478945.1 Trachelipus rathkii | reverse complement strand
ATATATATATATATACATACATATATTATATATATTATTATACATATATATTATTATTATATATATATTATTATATGTATATATATATTATATATTATTATTATTATACATATATATATATTATTATATTATTATTATTATATATATATATATAGCATATATATATTATTATTATTTTTATTTACATGTTTGGTTATTGGTAAATACATATAGATATATATATATATATTATATATATATATATATATATATATATATATATATTATTATTATTATTATTATAAATAGTTATTATATATATATACATAGTTATATATATTATATATTATATATATTATTATATTATTATTATATAAGTTATATATATATATTATATATATATATAGAGATATATATTTTTATATATACATACATATATATATATATATATACATATACTATATAAATACATATATATAGCAGCATACATATATATATATATATATATATATATATATAAATCAGCTATATATATATATATATATATATATATATATATATATATATATATATATATATATATATATATATATATATATATATATATATATATATATATATATATATATCGTATTTTCTGATGAATACTTTTACCCAATAAGAATTTTATCTTGATGTTCTTATACACCTTAGTCCCGTCAGCCAAGTGGAGAGAAAATAAATCTAGGGTAAGGACCACACGTAATAAAAGAATGCAAAGGGTAGAAGGGTCAAATAACCCTCCTGGTAGTCCAATGGTCGCACTTGGTTTATCTGCCATGTTCATTTTTTTTATTTTTTGATATTTACCAACTTACCTTTGTTAAACCTAAAATAACTAAATTTTTTTTTTTTAAAGTAACTTTTTTTTTTTTTTTTTTTTTTTTTTTTTGCAGGAGGTTTTAATATTATTTAATAAATAAAATATATAAATAGGTTAAGCAATCATTTATTAATAAAGAAAATGATATTTTAAATATTAATAATTAAAAAAGATCAATATATCTATTTAAGAAAAATATATATATATATACATATATATATATATTATATATATATAGTCATAAGTAAATTAAGCTAGTACACATATTATATATAATATATATATATATATATATATATATATATATATATATATATATATATATATATATATATATATATATATATATATATATATATATATATATATATTATATATTATATATATATTATTATTATTATATATATATATTATTATTAGTTATATATATATATAATACAAATATATACATATATATATATATAAATGTTGGTTATTATTGATATAATTGTATATATTATTATTACATATATATATTATTATATATACATATTATTGATATATATATATTATTATTTTGAAAAAAATGGACAGTTTATTGGTATAAATGTCTTTCCATACATTATTTCTATATTATTACTTTATATATGGTTTTAAGATTATTTTATAAAGAGAATATGTAAATAGGTTAAGAAATCATTTATTAGTGAAGATAATGATATTTTAAATATTAATGATAAAAAAAGATCAATATATCTATTTAACAAAACAAAAATCAAAAAAATTATTGCACATTTTTCAAGTTGAGTAAGTAACTACTAGTCTTTGACTCAGAGACTTTAGACCAAAGGAACAAATATTGATTTTAAATTGTCTGGGCAAACGTGCAGCAAGCTTTTATATTTACTTCAATTTTGATGCTTTGATTTAAAATTGCATGGGCAAACTTGCTAAAAAAATACTTGTAGCAAACTTGCAGCAAGTTTGACATATACCTACATACATACACACACACACACACACACACACACACACACACACACACACACATATATATATATATATATATATATATATATATATATATATATATATATATATATATATATATATATATATATATATATATATATATATATATATATTAAACACCCAGAAGTTAAAAATGTCTTGCATAATCCCCTTGTTTGATCCAAAGCAGGTTATAAACACATCAGGGCGGGCATTGATAATACTTTTACCTTTAATAAACACTAAAGAATTTTTTTTATTATATGCATCATCATTGAGGATGTGGAATTTTAACAGTAAATGTGGATTAAATTATTTAAATACTTAAGTCAGTTGAAGTTGCAAAAGATATTTGGCATTGTTCTTATTAAAATTAATATCAGCTAAATTGTACAGGCTATAATATTAACAGACCTTTATGACACAAAAGACTAAAGTATTTAAATAATAACGATTAAACAAGATAAATTTTGAAGGGAATTCTAAAGTATTATTATAATTAATTATTAAGTTGCCAGTGAATCATTAAAGGAGCAATTACATGGTGCTTAAAACTTACAATTTTATAAGCAAACTCAAGTGTATGCTTTTACTATCCATATAACCTAGATATTTAGCATTCAAATATTCACATTCAAATAAAGTTTGTAATGGTTGGAACAGTAATAGTCCAATTAACTTAAGGGATTACTATTTTCAGTTCATTAAAGACCAAAGACTGATCAGTCTCCATGGTCTGAATAGAAACAAATTGTCCAGTAATCGGTTTTGATTCGAAAGTAATAATCTGACCAGGTTCCGAGACTCCTTCGAAAAACATTAGTAATGTGTTTGAGGTAAAATTCCCAATAGTACTGCTTGTGTTACCAACACGGACTTCAATATTATTGAAATATGTTGGATATTGATATGAATATACAAAAACATCTCTTGTTTGTACAACTACTTTTTTCACTTCTTTAGCTTCTCCAAGATCTGCCTGTACCCATGGTTTATTCGATTTATTTGAAGAATAAGAGTTCTTGTTGATACGCGGACAGCCAAATCCAATATCAATGTTTTTAATTGAAGGACGGGATGGATTATTTTTTGAACCTGTGAAAGTTACTTCATTGGCGATGTCTTTAGCATCTGACCAGATGGAAAGACAAGTATGTTTTGAAAGCTGAGATGAACCCTTAGAAGTGCCAGAATAATATGATGCCACATTTGCTTCATACAATCTGCATGTTCTCCCTAATAATAATAATAATAATAATAATACTTATCTTTTGTTAGTACATTTTTCTGCATTCTTTTTCTAATTTAATATTTTCTTTCCCCTTTTAGTTTTATATTGTCGAAATTATAACTATCTTTTCTCTATCTTTTTTTATCTTTTCAATATCATTGTTCTAAGATCTATTCTGTATTTTTTAACGATCTTTTTATTCTGTCATGGTAAAATTAAATTAAAATAAATATTAAGGTTTAGAAAAGTTAATGTATAAGTATAATTAATTAAGAATTTAGAGAATTTTAAAAATAAGTTACGGAATATTCACTGACATACATAATACACATTGCACAATTTTTTTTATTTTTGTATACAATTTAACCTAACCTAATCTAACAATTTTTCCTAACCTAACTTAACATAACCTAAAGTAACCTAACCTAACTTATCCTGACCAAACCTAACCTAGCCTAACCCAACATAACCTACCTTAACTTAACCTAACCTATACCAACTTAACCTACTTAACTTAACTTAACTTACCATAACCTAACATAATATAGCCCAACATAACCTAATCTAACCTAACCTAACAACTGAACTTAATCAAACCTAACCTAACCTTAACTATTTTAACAACCTCTCACTTATCTAAAACAGCTTAGCCAAACCTTTTCTAAATTAGCCTACCTACTTAAGCTTAACATACCTTAATCAATATAATATAGAGCAACTTAGCCTAGCCTAACCTAACCTAACCTAACAACTTAACTTAACCTAGCCTAACCCAACCAAGCATAACTTAACCTTAACTAATTTAACATAACCTCTAATTTATCTAAAACAACTTAGCCAAACCTTTTCTAACTTAGCCTACCTTACCTAAAATAATCTAAACAAATTTACTATTAATTGCTATAGCATATCGGTTAGACTTCACGATCCATAAATGATATATAATATAGAAATAATAAACAGAAAAAAGCGAATGCCAAAATTTATTATTTTTCATTTGCTATTCTATGTATTTATCTATCTTTATCATTTAACTTTATATAATATGTATCTTTATTTGTGTTTATGAATTCGAAATTTTTATCTACCTTTTCCTTTAACATAGTTAATCTATCTTAGCCTATTTTGTCAAAACGTCCTTCTTTATATCTTTATCTTTCTATTAAGCTATTCTCTCCTTCTATATAAATTTAATTTGCTTATTCTATCTTTATATATTCTTTACGAATATCTATCGATTTAACCTTTTTCCTCACTTAAGATATTCTATCTCTTTCTTATTCGATATTTTTCTGCATCATTACCATTAAATTTGTTCCTTTTTTTAAAGAATATTTTATTAGAATTTTTATCTTTATACCTTAATCAAAATAAACTGTTATTGCTACAAGGCATTACTGCATACCATTATCACAGCTCTATAAGCAGATTTTAATGTTTATTATTATATAATGTTTATTTTTATTTAATGTTTATTATTATTTATTGTTGATTACTACATCCTTTTCGCAACTGCCTGTTATCAATGTGTATGATGCGAATGCTGATTTGGAAATGTATGTAATGTATATCGGCAATTGCTTATATTGTTTTTGCATATATTAACTTAACTGTATTGCTTTGCTATAACTGTTAACTTTTACCAATACATCTTAGTAATGTATGTGGTGCAAGGTTAAAATCAAAAGTGGATGCGGATGGCAATACGAATGTTGTTATAAATATAACATCATTAAAAAAGTACTTATTGACATATACATATTCTATTTTTATGACTATTAATGCTGCCACTACCTCACTAGAAATTATAAATGATGCAGAATTTAAAACATAAATGGGTGAGGCTGAAGATGATGCGGATATGCGGATACGGATGAAAAGCGAATACGAACATTGATATGAAATATAAAATGCATGATAAGAGGTTGAAGATGATATTCGGATACGGATGAAAAGCGAATACTAATGTTGATATGAATATACCTCGCATGATAAAAAGTTTATTGGTATTATCTATTATTATCACATTACCTGTATCTTTGAGGCTCTGGATTTGCATTGACATTGCAGGAAACGTAGACGGTTTCGTTATGTTCTACTCCGTAGGATTGAAGGCGACTTTTGTCACATAAAGGAACATCTGTAAATATCCATATATTATTTAGTTGGAATATTTTTCATTTATTTACAAGAAGTATTGAAAGATATAAAATCAGATCTAGAATGGAAAAAAATAATATATAATAAAATAATAATTAAAAACATAATAACAAAATATAATTATATATAAGTAATTAATAAAATATAATTAATATAATATAAATAATAATAATAATATAACTAATAATACATATAATAATAATAATAATAATAATAAAATAATAATTAATATAATAATAATAAAATTAATAATAATCATATTAATAATTGATAATAGATATAAATAAAATAATATAATATAATGATATAAATAATATTATAATAATAATAATAATAATAATAATAATAAATTAAATGATAATATAAAACATGTTTCATATAAGGTTTAATTAAAAAAAATAATATATAATATTAATCAATAATCAATAATAATAATAATAATATATATAATAATAATATAATAATATTAATCATAATAATAATTATATAATAATATAATAATTATTAATAATTGAATAAATAATAATAATAATAATATAATAATTAATTATAATAATAATAATAAATATTACAAAGGCCAACATCATGACCACTCTTAATATGCGTGAACATATCTTTAATATATAATAATAATAATAATAATAAGTTATATAATAATAATATAATATAATATATATATAATAATATATGATAAATAATAATAAATATAATACATAATAATATAATAATAAGTAATAGTAATCATGTTTTCCGTCGCAATTTTCAAAAACTCATCCAATCTCGATAATTGTACCTAATTTATCCCAAGGATTTTATGTGACATACACTTAAAGTTGATTTTACACTATTACCTAAATGCTTTTAATATATATATATATATATATAATATAATATATGATATAATATATTATATTATATATTATATATATATATCTTATATAATATATATATCGTATATAAATATAATATATAAGATATAGATATATTATATAGTATATATATATTAATATATATTTATAATGATATTTATATATATATATATATATAATATATATATATATATATATATGTATTATATATATATGAGAGTGAAAATGTTTTTGTATGTATGAGATTGTCTCTTTGAATGTATTTTGTATTTAAAGTATTGTATGTATGTATGTATGTATGTATGTATGTTATTGTATTGTATGTATGTAATGTATGTGCATATCTATGTATGTATATATGTGGGTAGGTAGGTGCATACATATTTATAAAAATACCTATGAATTTACCTATCTATGCACAAATATATTCTGCATTATGACTGAATAAATTAAGTAGGTTAATAGGTAGATAAGATGTGGATAGGTTGTGAGGTAGAAAAAAAACGAACAGGAATATGTTAAATTGTCTCTGCGACGTTGGATTATACAGTAGCTAAGCAGATATAGCAGGCAGTCTAAACCAAGTAGGTTATGCTGGTATACAGCCGTTACATATGGTTTTAGTAGGCATCTAACCAAGTAGGTTTGGTTTGGTTTATACGATAGTCGAGAAGGTAATTAGTATGCATCTAAACCAAAGGGGTGTCGAAAATGCAATTAGATAATAGTTATTTAGTAGGCATCTAAAAAGCAGATTAAGTTTATACAACAGCTAAGATAATATTAGTAAGCATCTTAGTAATTTGGTTAGCATTATTCAGTAATTAAGTAGGTTATATTTAGAAGGCTCTAAGCAAGTAGTTTAAGTTTATGCAATAGTTAAGAAAATATTAAGTAGGTAAAAATTAAGCACCTAAGCAAGTAGGCTGTTTATACAGTAGTTAAGAAAATGTTAAGTAGGTATTTAGTAAGGCATCTAAGCAAGTAGGTTAAGTTTATACAGTAGTTAAGAAAATATTAAGTAGGTATATTTATAATATAGTAAGAAATGTATGCTTTATACAGTAGTTAAGAAAATATTGTAGTAGACATATAACGCAAATAGGATTTTGTAAGAGAAGTATTTAAATAGTTCTGAATATAAATGGTTACATTCAATTAATTACTAATTAACAGCTCCCTAATTATCGTTGAGTAAATAATTATTAACTCTATTTTATATATTCTATAACTAAATTAAATTATTTTATTAAATAGCTAATGTATATCTAATTAATGGTATATTGGTACTATAATTAGTTATATTCTGGTAGTATGCAAAATTCACTTGCTATTGGTGGATACTTATAAGCATATTAATAAAAAAGATTTGGCTTAATTTGATTGGTTAATTTAAGCTATTAGTAACCAATGAAACATGTTGATAATGTAAGGATGTTGTATATCTCATATATATATATGTATATATAATTATATATATATTTATTATATATTTATTATATATATATATTATTAATATATATATATTATTATATATTATTATACGTATATATATTAATATATATATATATTATTAATTTATTTATATACTTTTATATTATATTTATATATATAATATATATTCGTTATATATATTATTATATATATATATATATTATATTATATAATTATTTAATTAATACTTATAATATATATATATTTATATATATATAAAGAACACTCAACATTTAACCGTGCGAGGGTAGAGGATTGGACTTTCCTGATCCTATCAGAATGTTGAAAGTCCGAACACAGATAATTTTCACTGCGAGGTTTTCTGGACTTTTCTGTAGGACTAAAGACTGGATTGCTCAGAACACACCAGAGATATTGTATGTGGAAACAGTTCTTGCTTCGCCCTGTAAAAATCATTACACAAGATTTACACCATCCATGAACGATATATAGTGAATAATATATGTATATATTATATACTTATATGATACTATATTATATATATATATAATATATATATTATATATATATATGGATTAATATATATTTATACTATATTATATATATATATATATTATATATTATTATATATATATATATATATTATATATAATATATTATTATATATATATATATATAAGTATACATAAAATATATTATTATATAACTTATCGTATATATATATATTATATATATATATCATATTATAGTAGTATATATATACTATAATATATTACAATAGTAATTATTAACTACTATATTATTATTTAATATAATTATATATATTATATATATTATATTATATATATGTTATATATATATAATATATATTATATATATTAAATTTTTATATTTCTATTTTCTCAAATATAATACTATTTTTAAACACTTCTCCTTATATTTATTTTAAAACTTAAATTCTATATTCTATGGAAAAAATATATTTATATATATATTATATATATACTATATATTATATATATATTATTAATATATTATATATATATATATATATATATATATATTATATTATTACTTCCCGGAATATATATCATACTAAATATATATTATATATTATATATATATATTTATATATATATATATATATATGAATTATATATATATTATTATAATAATATATTCATATATATTATATTATATATATATGTGGGCGGTGTGTCAAGCGTAGTCAAATGCAAACAATGTATTTACCCCACCCAATTTAGGGCTTATTAATGTTAATTCGAAAGTTCCTACTTGTATTTGGAAATTTTAAACTTTTTTTATTTAATTTTCAATATTATAAAAAAAAGAAAGAATAAAAATTAGTGAAAAAAAAAAGGAAAAAAGGGAAAAGAAAAAAAAAAGAAAAAATATATTGCAAGCATAAGGAAGGTTAATAAGCCCCATTATATATAATTTTTGTATTTCCAGTATATTTATCGTATAATTTTATGTTTTAGGGTGAAGGCCCGAACGGTTAGCTAGTATTTGTGGAAAATTGTTTATGCTTGTTTGCTGTGTCGTGTTGGTGTATGTCGGGTATGCTCGTGTTAGCGTGTTATGATCGTGCTGTGTTGTGTTGCGTATGTTACGTTATGCTATGTTAAGTAAACTATTGTATTGGAATATAATCTTTAACACACTTATACTTTATGATATAATATTAATATTATATATAAATTATATTATATATATATGCAGATATTTATCGATTTAATAAATATTCTACAGCCATCAATACCATTATTTACAGCCTCAAACAAAATGATTAAATACTTAACTACTTTTCGCTAGGTGATGATTGTTATTTCTGCTATTTATAGCTCGGAGAAATAATGTCATTGCAATCTTTTAGTGTTGATTAAGGTTGGTTTCCCTCTCCCCCCCGCTTCGGTATGTTTCAATTATTAAATTATGCAGTTAAAACACAATATATAGATGATCCATTATTAGTATATATATATATAATACTATCTATATATATCTTATATCATACTATGATATATATATTATATTATTTTTTATTAATTATATATATATACTATATATATGATTATATATTTATTGGTATACTATATATTATAATATATATTATAGTATATAAATTATTTAATTATATACTATGCTACTATTATATATATATATATATTATATTAATTATATATATTTATATATATATTATATTCGTATTTTATTTATCATTACTACTTTAGCTATTACGTATTAATATATCTATATATATAATATATATACTATTATGAATTATATATATATATACGTAGTATATCATATTTACTATATATATATTTTACATAACTATCAACATAAATATATATATATACTATTATATTATATTATATATCAATATACGATTATATATATATTTTTATTATATATTATATATATATATAGTATACTATCATACTACTATTATACCATCTTATTTCTACTCTAATATATTATATATATATATTTTATATATATATAGCTACGTCTTTATTATATACTAGCTCTTATATACTCTATTAGTATATAACCATATATATTAATAATTTATATGTTATGTGCTATGGATGAAAGTGTTTGGTTGCACGTCGCGCTACTGTAGTAAGTTTTATTTAAAATAGCCTCGTATTTATTAAAATAAATATATCATCTTAACGATCAGCACCCAAGATGCAAATGTTTAAGCGTTATTAATTGCCAATAGTTCAGAAGATGATAAGAAATAAAAAAGACTATATCCTATTAAACTAAATAATAACACCTAGGTTAAAAATCACTATTATACATATATATATTTTATATTATATATGATTATATATATATTAAATTATATTATATGATTATATATATATATATATATTATTATATATATATTATATATAGTATGATAGTAGTGAAGGTTAATAAAGAACAATTTGAATTATTAAAAGAAATACGTATTTTAGTTCTTCTGTGCATTTCTGTTTCGTATCTAAATATGACACGTTAAATTCTTGGCAACCAAAGGACCTCATGTGTGCGTCGACAGAAAACTGCCGCTTTTTGCTCACTGTTTCTCTTGCTAATTGATTCGATTTTATTGCCAAATCTTAAATCGAGTATAAGTTAATTAGTATAACTCCTCGTGCCTCATTCGGTAATAATAATATACTGAACTTGATATAATTAAATAATATTATAATAATAATATATCATAATTAACATAATATTAATAATAAAATATGATAAATAATGAATAATATATAGATATTTAATAATAATAATAATTAATAATTTATCAATAATAATTATCAAGATTAATCATAGGTTCTAAGTCCTGCAATTTAATAATAATAATCATATAAAATATAATAAAAATAATATAAAAGAATATATAATATAATAATAATAATAATTAATAATAATAAAATAATAATAATTAATAATGAATAACTAAATCTATAATAATAATATATAATAATAATAAAATAATAATCAATAATATAATAATAATAATACATAATAATAACTTAATAATATAAATAAAAAATAGTAATAATATAAATATATAATTAATAATGAATTAATAGATAATAATAATTAATAATTAATAATAATAATTAATAATAATAATAATACTCAATAATAATAATAATAATTAATGAATAATGAATAAAAAATAATAATCTAATAATAATATATATTAATAATAATAATATAATAAATAATTATAATATAATATAATAATAATATTATAATATGAATATTTAATATTAGTAATTAGAATATAGAATATTTAGTTTTAATATTGTATATTATAATAATATAATAATAAAATAAATAATAATAATAAATATAATACATATACATAATAACATGAATAATAAAATAATGATAATAATAATATATATAATTATATAATATTATTAATCATAATAATATTATAATAATTAATAATATAATAATAATAATTATTATAATTAATAATAATAATTAATAATAAGAGAAGAGAAGGAAGAGAAAACAAGAAGAGAAGAAGAAGAGAAGAAAGAAGAGCGAAGAAGAAGAGAAGAAGAAGAAGAAGAAGAAGAAGAAGAAGAAGAAGAAGAAGAAGAAGAAGAAAGAAGAAAGAGAAGAAGAAGAAAAGAGAGAAAGAAGAAGAAGAAGAAGAAGAAAAAAGATTAGCAGAAAAAAGAGTGAAAAAAGAAAGCAGAAAAGTGAGAAGAAAAAAGAAAGATAAGAAGACAGGAAAAAAGAAGAAAAAGAAGAAGAAGAAAAAGAAGAAAAAAATAAAAAGAAAAAAAGAAGAAAAAGAAGAATGTATGCAAATACCGTACCCTTCCCTCAAAAAAAAGTAACAAAAGAAACAGAATAAAAACATAAGAATCTCTTTTTTTTAATATGTGGAGAAATGACTCCATCATTCAACCTTTTCTAAGAAAATAGCTCAGGAGACAGTCTAATATTGCCAAAAAGAAAGAATGAAATAAAAACGAAATTAGATCTAGAATGAAAACTGTCAGGTTTTATTTACATATATATATTATATATATATATATATATATATATATATATATATATATATATTTATATATATATATATATATATATATTATATCTATTTTAATATATATTATATATATTAATGTATTTCTCAATTATGTTTTTTCTATAATGATTTATCCCTAATTATATTATATATATAATTATATATATAATATATATATATTATATATACTTATTATTATATAATAATATATATATACTATATATTATGTATATATAATGTTATATATATATACGACTATATTATATATATATATATATATTATATATATAATATATTATATAAATTATATATATATATATATATACAGTATAATATGATATATAATTAATATATCTATAATGATATTTATATTATATATATATTTTATTATATATGTATATATATTATTTTTATATATATATATATATAATATATATAAATTTTTATATATATATTAATATATATATTATTATTATAATATATATATATATATATAATAATATATTATATATATTAATATATATAATAATATTATATCATAATAATAATGTATTTCATTATATATATATATATAATATATATTTTATATAATATAATATATTATTATTATATAATATATATATAGTACTTATATTACTATAATATTTAATATTATTATATTATTATATATATTATTAATTATATATATATATGTCTTAATTATATACTATAGAAAGATATATATACTATAATTATATATATATAATATAATATATATATATTACTGAAATAGTATATTATTATAATATAATACTATTATAGTATAATATATAATACTATACTATACATATTGATATCATGGACTGATATCAATTCCTTGCTAAAGTGCCTGATTAATAATTATATAAATTAAAGCAATATAAATACAAACTTGTAAATTATAATTTAAATAGCATATATATTCGTCGAACCTTGCAGCCAATTTTAGGAAAATAAATTATTGTTACCGCTAATGAAAACTTTATGTATTTTAGATATAATTAACATGCAAAGATGCTAGGTAATTTTTCAATTCTAGGTTTTGTGGCTATGAAGAGAACACTATTATAGTCAGATTGTTGTAGAGTTTTCTTTTTCACCCTGTATCAACTTTTTGGAGAAAATTTGTTTTGAGCTTTTTCAGGAGTAAAATATCTGTTCTGTGGTGCACGTGTTGAGTGAATAGATGCTTAAAATCACTTATTATCTAGAATGTTGCAGCATAAGATCTTTCAATTCTATTTACAAAATTTCATAAACTTTTTTATAGTATCGATGGAATGCATTTTACTAGATTAGTCAAATGATTTAGAGTAATTGATCACATATAATTGTTTTAATACTGTGGGATTTATTTTCTCTTTACAATTTCATAAAATTGGGGCAAGTACTATTTCTTCATTAAGAGAAGCCGTAAGTTAGTGTCTGCAACTTCGCAACTTTTCCCACAATTCTTCTAAGAAGAAGTTCCTTTTGCATCGAACTATTGAGCCGAATAATCTTATGGCGCACAAGCTGCATTCTCAGTATGTTTTACACAGCCTAGTTTCTGTCACGTTATGATGCTAGGATGCCCAACTTATAGGTTTTACTTATCATATGGAATGAATGTATATGAGTAATAAGTTGAAATCTCATTTAACTTGATTAAAAAATTAAGCTCTATGATTGCACAATTTAAAAGATTTAAGCGTTTTAAGAAGTTCATATCTTGTCATCTCAGATCCATCATTTAGAACATTCTCTAAAGTGGTGTACCATCCAATGTACCTTCTCACCGACAACCTTATTTCCCATCTTTGTGCAAGTCTTGTCCATTTTCTTTTCTGTTTAAACAATGTTTACTCCTCATCTCCTTCAGTCATAATACACTAACAATAGTTAATCCACCTTGGTACACCCCAGTAAATGTATCCCAGACTGTTCACATTGGCCGGCCAATAATATAGTACGATGAATATCACATCATGATTAAATGCCGCGTATATTCCGAACAGGCTTAAATATTAAACCTTTATTAACCCCACTTTCTCATTGTTAATGCTGTCCACCATGTTGTTGGCCAATCAGATTTAGTCACTATTTATTCACTTTTCGTAGTTTGCCTCCTTATATTTCCCTTAGTTCTGTGGAACGAGATCGATCTACAAATCAAAGCAGTAAAGGGTCGATTGAAATTTGAATCAGGTGGAACAATAATTCTTGTGGTTGAGAGCAAGATGTAGTTCTCCGTGGATTTACCTTTAGAAGACTTATTAGTGTTTGCTTAATCTCAGACTGAGTATTTTATTCGCAAATTTGTTTGATGTGCTTTGGTTCAACACTTTTTTACACTTATGACGTTTTACAATTCAGTAGATGCTATCATCTCATCCATTTGAGTAAGTAGGAAATTAGTGATTACGAAACTTCACAAACATTTTAAAGAGTTCCGTCTGCTTTGTGAACCTCCATTGATCATGTTTCTCCCTGGAACAAGAGATTTTCTCACTTACTTGCCGAACTTTGGGAAGGGAATCCGGCTCTAATGCAGCGAAGAAGAATAATTAATTATTAGTTTCATCCACAAGGACATTTTAGAGATTTTCCTTTTCTGCTTTTCAAGAGCCATTAAAACTTAAGAAATCTTCACGAACCAATAAATATGTTTGTCGCTCATTTCCATTAATAGTACTCTTAATTTGTTTGATCATTAATATTCTTATAAATTAAAATTAAGAGATTCATTTCATAAAATTTTTGATAGTTTGAATAATTTCGGGGAGATGGTAATCCCCTCACCGCTTGCTAAGGCCTTATATAGTATATATAATATATATTATATATATTATTATATTATGAATATTATATATATATATATATATATTATATATATATATTATATATATATAATTATATTATTATATATATATTTATACTATATACTTAATATATATATATTATATATATTATATAATATTATATATATTTATATTATATATTATATATATATATCTGTCAAAGGTAAAGTTCAAGCTGAAATACGATCCTTGTGTAATCTTTAAAACATTTTAAACTTATGTATTAAATCTAAAAAATAATTAGTTAAAAATATATTAAAATAAAAATATATTAAATTTTTATATTATCTTTTATATTTTAATAATAAACTTTTATTTTTTCCGTCTTCTAGTTAATAGAGAGAGAGAGGAGAGAGAGAGAGAAGAAGGAGAGGAGGAGGGAGAGAGAGAGAGAGATGAGAGAGAGAGAGGAGAGAGAGAGGAGGACAAGAGAGAGAGAGAGGAGAGAGAGAGAGAGAGAGAGAGAGAGAGAGAGAGAGAGAGAGAGAGAGAGAGATTAAAGCTGCTATACATATTCGTTCGGTGTTCGCAAAATTTTTTAACGTACTTTTTTAGAGCGAATAATTCAATTAATGTGTCAAATTACACCCGAATAACAAACATTCGCTTAAAATAACCTATTCACAGAGTGTTGCCAACTCACAATTTTAAAGGTACCAAATTCCACAGAGTGTTGCCAACTCACAATTTTAAAGGTACCAAATTTGATTTAAAAAAAACTAAAAAATTAAGATTTGATGCAAATAACCACTAAATATCACAAAACATAATAAAAACATGATAAAATAGCACGATTGTGTACATTTTCTGGCACTGTATTAAGAAGAAAGATTAATTTTAGTGCGAAAGGCACTGAATTGCATAATTCGTGTGTGGAACATGAGGTGTTTGAATATTAGTTATTAAAAGTTCATTGAACATCGCGTGTGTGAAGAAGTAATAAAAACAATAATAAAATAGCACGCTTGTGCACATATTTTAGCACTGTGTTAAGAAGAAAAGCACTAATTTTAGTGCGAAAGGCACTAAACTGCATAATTCATTTGTGGAACATGAGGTGTTTGAATATTCGTTATTAAATGTTCAGTGAAAGCCACATGTATGTGTAGCCGCCATTATGAAAAGAAAAAACCATCACTTCTCAATATTATGCAAATTCCCCCTTCCCTCAAAAATTTTCCAAACCTCCTCCCTAAATTACAGTGTCATATTCCAAGGTCATACTTTATGACCTCGAAAATTAGTGTTATGGATTAGCGTGGCAACAATAGTTGCATTGTTGTTAATTATTATTTGTAGTTTGTTCTCCCCTTTAATTTGAATCATCTACCAATACTAATATTTTATCCTAGTTCATTAAATTTATACAAGAAATACAAAGAGCCCGAAACTCAGGCAGCCATCAGCATAAACTGACTTGACAAAGACAAATATATTAAGCCCAGGTTTAAATCAATTAACTTTAGAGACACAGGCTGTAGATGTTTCAGGTCATAAATCAAAGCTTCCTCACTTTTTGATGCATCCTGAGTTAACAATGGTGCAATATCCTTATTCTTTACTAGTGCTGGTAGTCCTTGCTCAATCAATGTTCGGACATTTGTTTCTGCGTCAGAGGGTGTTATTATTGGAATAGTATATGGATCTCTCACAATTGCGGCGAAAGATACATTAGCTAACACAATTGGGTATTTGACTTTGTTAGGAAGATGTGTAGGTTTCCTACATTAGGAAGTTAATGTGCTTGCGATGTTGTGACCTTTTGAACATAAAACAAATAGGCTTTAAAGAAGATTCGTTTGATTTCTACACTAGAACAGCGGTAAATTTCCAGCAGTGGTGAAGTTCTTGCTACTTCGCAAGATTATGTTCTTAAGCAAGTTCATGTTTTTGCACTATCAAAAATCTTTCTTATTTGGCTGTAAGTTTTAGGATATAAGGTAGAATTAGCTTGTTTAGAATTGTGTAGATAAGTAGTTATGATAACACTAAAACAAGATTAAATGTTAGAAGATGAAAGATGTGCAGTGTTTGTTGCAAGCGGATTGAAATCTTAAACTTGTATGAAATGAGTAGAGCTCTTTGGTGACAATAAACATGCCTGTTGTTAGTCGTAGCCTAAATAATATCTTTATAAATACAAAATAGAGCATAACAAAAACGCTACTAAAGATATCAATGATTATATTATATTATATATATTTATTATTAAAATATCACGTTATACTAATATATGTAAAAATATATATTTATAGCTCTATTAATATATATATATATATATCAATTTGATGTCTTTTAGGTAAAGGAGTAATGAATTCAGAGGATAATTAGTCTCAGAATTCAATTCCAGTTATTGGAAAGGAAAAAAAAACATAAATGAAAATATTACGAAACAATGGAATGATATAGAAGAGAGGAAGAAGAAGAAGAGAAGAAGGAATAAGAAGAGTGAGAATATTTTGGCAAGAAAGAATAGCAAAAGAATGTAATCAAAACCAAGGACTTAGCAATGGAAGCAATGGAAAATCTTCTTGTGACCATAGGGAGACAGCTTAATAAATGGGAAATTAATTATCCGTTCTGTCGTGTAATTTGCACTGTCCCTTATACACCAGATTTTGACAGATATAGTCAAAGAAGTAAAATTAAATAAAAATAGTTCTTATGAAATATTTAAAATATTTTTAAAAATATATGTATTAGATCATTTTTTTAATTTTAAAAATTATTTAAAAAAAATAAAAACAAAAATTTTCAAAATATGTATTTTAAAAAATGTGTGATAATTTTTTTTCTTTACAAAAATAAAATATAAAAAAATTGAAAATTGTAAAAAAAATAAATAATTTTCCTAAATAATTTTTTTTAAAATCGGGTCGAATCTCCAGATTATTGGAAAATATAAACAAATTTTCAAAAAATATTTATATATTCATTTATATTTTAAACAAAAATTAATAAAAGGAAAATAAATATTTCAACATATTTTTAAAATGAATTGATTTGGTAATATATATTTTAAAACAGTTTACAAAAATTCAAAAAGTTCGCAACTGTATTTTTTAAATCGTTGCTATTCTTTAAATTAAATTATGATTAAAATTTTTACAAAAAATTACTATTGAATTAAAATCGTAAATTTAATTTTAGATATGATAATAAGAAAATATTAAAAAAATTATTATCTTTGTACAGAAAAAGAAAATAATGTTTTGTATTACTTTTCATATATATCTATATATCGTAGATTATATCTATATATTATAATATTATATATATATTATATCTATTATATATCATTTATTTCTATATTCCTATATATATACATATATTATAGATATAAATTATATATATATATAATATAATATTATATTATATATATTGATTATATTTATATGTATACTTATTAGATATATAAATATATAATATTTATATATCGGTATATATTATATATATTTATATATATATATATATATATATATATATATTATTATATATATATTATATATTATATATATATTATATTAGTATAATGACATTTCTGATGATATATCTAAATGCTTATATAATACTAATACTAATACTATATAATACTCATACTAATACTATATAATCTGATATAATACTAACTATACTCAATACTCATACTAATACTATATCATCTATACAAATAGTTGTGTATTCCCTTCTCCTGTTTAAAACTTTGCTTCTTCAATGTTTTCACATTCTCTGCATATTGAGCTTTACTCCTGCATCCTTATAATGTAAATTCCCCCATCCCTGAAACTTTTCTAACCTCCTTCCTAAATTGCACAGTCATATTCCAAGGTCATACTTTATGACCTCGAAAATTAGTGTTATGGATTAGCGTAGCAACAACAGATGCATTTTGTTAATATTATTTTGATGTAACATTTTGTCTTATGATATTAAAGAAGGTAATTTTACTATGACTGTAAAAGAGTTATTATAAATTTAATTGCATTAAAATAATTTTATTATTATTTAAAGATAATATTTATAATCAGAAATTCGCTAATAGATCTTTCTTTTAATGATGAATTTTATTAAAGAATAATTACATTAGAGCAGGTTAGGTAAAGAAGATATTTTAGTTTTGAAAGGGGTGTTGTTCATATATTGAGGCACTAAATTTAAATCAGGGAGAATATGTCATTAACCGTATGTCCATTATAAAGGGTAGAGAAAAGTTTCGTAAGCAAGCAACATTAAGTGTTTAAATTTAATGATTCGAAATTAAACTATGTAGTTATTCACTGGAATTCTAAAATGCTCCCTGATATTACCGGTTAAAAGTCAATTGATGGACTTCCAGTAATAGCAACAGCTATCAACGTAGAACAATTTCTATGTGTTCCAGAACTTTCATCAGGAACAGGTAAAGAGATATCATCAGCTGTATATTATACACTACAGGAATGGTCACCACTGGACACTGTTCAAGCTTTTTTTTTGACAAAACTGACAGTAAAACAAAGAGGCGGTTAATTAGCGCATGTTATCTTTTCGAACAAAAACTAACTCGTGATATGTTTTTTGCTTGTCGACGCCATATTTAAGAAATTGCATTGTAGCGAGTTTTCAGTAAAGTAAACTTTCGAAGATGAATTTATCGAGTATATAATTTATCAGTGATTCAAACACTGGAACAATAATAACAAGGCAAATATTTGATATGAAAAGCAGATACAGAGGTAAGAACAATATTAAAACATAATGTAAAGTCCAAACCTCTTCACGATTATCAAGAATTTTTGGAACTAGCAATTTTTTTCTAGGTAATGAGTCCATCCGAAATACATTTCAGGTAACCTAGGAGATTAGTTATATCATAGGAAGATGAAGGGGAAAGCAATTATATTGCTTAAATATTATTATCTGGGAAACAATTAATATCACAAAGTGGAGAAAGCACTAACAAAGATAGTGTTGCTTAAATATTATGTGAAAGCATAGTCCTACTACATATGTGATGAAGGTGCTTATTACACTGCTACGAAATCGTCTCTTTAATCCATCTTTTTATGAAAACAAAACCTACGGAGTCAAAACTATTGTGAGAAGCCAATTCATAACAATATAGTCACTTATGGATTTTACGTGAGAAGTGGAGCCCTGTTTCATGTACGAGGAACGAATGACGATTGACATGAAAGAAAGATATCAACATTAATAAACAAGATACCCTCACAACTTTTGAACCACGATGAAGTACGAACATCGGTCGAAGGAAAAAGAATTATCTTGTTTGTCAAAGTCGATAGATTTTGAAATATTAATAATAATAATAAGTAATTGAGATTTTTATGAAAATGAGCAAATATCTATATGTTATTATACACATAAACTAAAATCCGTGCATATTATATATCCGATATATTATATATATATATTATTATATATGTATTTATATAGTATATATATAAATATATTATATATAATATATATATATATATATATATATATTATATAGTTATTATATATTATTTATTATAGTATTAAATATATTATATATTATATATATATATATATACTATGGCTACGTATATAAAATATTTGCATATATTATATATATGATCGGTTTGATCTTCTCATCGAATTTTACTGCAATGATTCCTGCTGGTTGAAAAAATCCAAGAAGTCCATGAAGAGGAGGATCCATATTGTGATTTTGGAGACCTCGTTTTTAGGCCCGCCTAAAAATAGACATAAAATTTTAATTTTTCAGACAATTTTGACTGGGAAAAAAAGCAAACCGCAGCATTTTTGTTTACCTCTAAAACATTTTCTGGTGTTTTTCTGTCTTTAGTCATTGTTTCGGCGTTTTCATTTTATCAGAACCTAATTTTTTGACATATTTTCGTTATTCAACTTCTACAAATTTTTTTTCGATGATTCAACTTAGAAATTACATAGGATGGGTCTATTACGCAATTGTTGAAGTAGTGTTTTTTGATTTTAAAAATTTGTACTCAGTTGAAAAAAAAAAGTAGATTTGAATTTCGACATTTTTTTAAATCAGCAATTTGAAATTATGAAAAAATATAAATTATAAATGAGTGCTGCTAATTTGTAATATATAAAAAGTTTGGGAAGGAAAAAAAATTTGTTAGAATTTCTTTCACAGAATTTCAAATAGGGGTGAAAATTGACACAAAATATCATTTTCTTCTTATTTTTACGAATTTTCTAACTATAAAAAAAAAAAATTAAAAGATTTGTTTTTAATTATTATATTATTATTTAATATTTTAATTATTTATTTTATGTATATACTTTATTAGTTTATTAAATTAAGTATCATATTTTTCTCCCATTTATTTACTATTTAAATATATAATTAAATGTATAAATTTATTTATAAATTTATAAATTTATAAATAAATTTTAAATTTAAATATATAATGTATTGGTCACATGATTTCATTTAAAGCACTTATTAACCCTGTTTTTTTTTTTGATTTATAGAAAAAAAATAAATACCAAAAAGTTTTATTTAACCTGATTTTAAAATGCAGTATGAAGGAAACCTCAACTATATTAGCCAACCTTTATAAAACTAATCTCTGTGTCACAAAATCTCTTAAACTAGACATATACTATATATCTATATATACTTATATAATATATGTTATAGTACATAATATAATCCAAATCACACAATAATACTAACTATAGTTAGCAAACTACAAACTTAACCCACCATAATGAACAAAAAATCATCAATGGTACTAAATATATATAAAATATCATACAAAAAAAAAAAAATATATACACTAATTAATAACTACCTATATAAATATTCCAATAAAATAATATAATTAAAAATTATAAAAGAAACCACAAACAAAACCACAATACACCATTACCGGCGCGAAAAAACAGCACCAATAACGCACCCCCCCCCCCAAATCAATTAACAAAAATAATACTAAAACATAACAATATATCTACGGACATAATCAGATATACATATATAACTACCCATACTAACTCTAAGATTATAATAATCACCCTTATCATATAAGTAAAGGATATCTATACCCACGATCAACATAATAAATAAATAAATATATAATACCACCAACCGAAAATTTTACTATATTAAAAACATCAGTTACCTAAGCAACTATAAAATCCTAACTAACCTAAATAAAAATAAACACCTAAAATATGATATATTTTCATATATAAATCAGATATACGAATAAAAACAAACTACTTCCACAAATACCTACTTAAACTCATACTCTAATAAACACTACATAAATATCACAAAGCATAATAAGAGTAACTTCAAATAAGATCATCAACTAAATAACTACTATATATATTACCTCACTCTACTATAAAATATAAATAAATATAATAAATAATATATATATTATTATATAAATAGAAGGCTTTTATATATTATTGATT